>CAUYQG010071759.1:0-79916 GCA_963574415.1 Tarsius wallacei | reverse complement strand
GTATAGAATCATATCATCAGCAAAGAGGGATAACTTGACTTCCTCTTTTCCTATTTGGATATCCCTGATTTCCTTCTCTTGTCTAACTGCTCTAGCTAGGACTTCCAACACAATGTAGAACAAGTGAGAGTGGGAAGCCTTGTCTTGACCCAGTTTTCAGGGGTAATGTTTCCAGGTTCTGCCCATCTAACAATATGCTGGCTGTAGGTTTATCATAGATGGCACTTACTATTTTGAGGTATGTTTGTTGGTTGCATTTTAATCACTAATCTAGTCTTCTTATTTGTTACTGGTCTGCTCAGGCTTTTTATTTCTTTTGGATTCATTTTTAGTACATTGTGCCTATAAAGTTATTCATTTATTCTGGGTTATCTAGTATGTTGGCCTATAATTATTCATAGTAGTTCTTCATAATCCTTTTTATTTCTGAGGCATCCATTGTAATGTTTCCCCTTTCAGTTCTGAGTTTATTTATTTGAGTCTTCTTTCTTTTTATTTTAGTCATTTTTAATCTTTTAAAAAAACTGACAGTTATGTTGATTTTTTTGTACATTTTTCTTTTCTTTTTTAATTGTTTGCTCTACTTTTTATTATTCCTTTATTCTGCTAACTTTTGGCTTAGTTTGTTGTTCCTTTTCTAGTTCTTTGAGGTGTAAAGTTAAATTGTTTATTTAAGATCTTTCTTTTTTAACATAGGCTTTTGTCACTGTAAACTACAGTACAACTTTGGATGCATCCCATAGGTCTTGGCGAGTTGTATTTTAAGATCCCGCATTTAGTTACATTTGCAAAAATTATTCTATCAAGTAAGGTAACACTCACATGTTCTAGAAATTTGAATGTGGACATACCCTTTTTGGGGGGCACCATTTAACTTATGATAATCTGTTCTCTAAGATAAATATTAAACAGCAAACTAGTGCAATTTCTGGATAAATAGAGACTCCTTATGGGATTTTTGCAAGCATTGCATGTCCTCTTCTTTTGCTGCCATGGTTATTATTTGTTTTGTAAAAAGCCATATCAACATTAGTATGAAATTTAAGTGCAGTGGATGTTAGTTACAAGTTTTTATTTTTCATTTTTTTCCCAAAGAAAAGGACTCAGTAGCGACTTCATGAATGGGTCAGTGAGTCATTAAGCTCACAAAGTTCAAAGGTTTCTCAAAATGTCTCTTTAGTTGGAAGCCTCTAAAATTCTGTAAATGTTATGATAAATATTTAATGGAGCTCCTTAAAAAAAAATATCTTTAGAAGTTAATCCCAGCTTGGTTAGAGAGGAGAGAGTTCTAGTCAGGAAATAGATGAAAATATCCTGGGAACTTGTGGACTTAACATTTTCTTTCTCTAGTCAGAATTATGAATTTCTTCTCTAGGAATCCTGAATATCTGCAACGTTAATCACACTATCTTTTTTCTTTGAATCTCATGAAAAACTTTTACCAAGAAGAATGGGGAGTGGTAAAGAAGGAAGAGATTCACCACTTCCACTACCAGGCACTGGTTTGGGCCTATGTGTGTGAGTGTGTTTCATTGTTATAGTTTTAAACAGCTTTAATTAGATAGCAAGAGTATTTATTAACTTGCCTTACGGCTACATGTCTTTGGGTCCATATGAAAATGTGACCAGAAATGTGGAAAACGACTGTTTTGAAAGTTGGTCAGGGACCAATATTATCTCTTAAAGCGAGTAAACCTAATAAAGTATATACAGGACAGTCATCGGTGTAAAGGAGAATAAAGATATGATAACATGTTTCATTATTAAGAATTATATATACACTCCCCATGCACATATTGAAATAATTATTTATATTTTCAGAAGTTGATTTATTTATTAAGCCATAAAGCTATGCAGTCAACTCCAGTTATATTTACATAATTTCAGAACCCAAATGTGTTTATGCCTTCCTTCCTTTGTGCTTTTTTCTCTCTATTTATTGGTTTAAAACAATCTGTTTATAGATATCATTGTAGTTATCTGTAGGATAATATGTAGGCATTATTCTGGAATAGCATACTATTGGGTGGTGGATATTCGTAGTTTATTATTTTTTTAATTTTAAAAGTGTAGTGTACAATTCAGAATTAGGTAGATAAGTGGTCATTCTATAGGTAAAGTTTGGGCCTCTCTTTTGTCCCCACTTTGCCTGGTTGAAGATCAGGTACTCTTATTGATGTTATATGGTCCTTACTCCCCTGGCAGTGTCCTGCTACTGCCAAACCCTTTCTTATAGTATTATGATAAATGTTTAGGGTCCACTTATAAGTGAGAACATGTGATACTTAGTTCTTTGTTTCTGTGATAGATCACTGAGTATGATAGATTCTAAATCCAGACAAGTTGCTGTAGAGTCCATAATTTTGTCCTTCTTTACGGATGCATAATATTCCATCATGTATATGTACTACATTTTTAAAGATATAGGTGGGGGACTGACAAGCCTGTTGTAATCTATTGACTCACAGTGACCCCTGCTGACATCTGATAAAACATTAGGTTGCTAGAAGCAGCTAAGGATAAGTCACAAGACCTTCCAACATATATGCCACTCCAACACCCTCAAATGGGCTCTCTAATACTCAGGAAATAGCTACTTGCTTTGACAGTGACTAGTTTCATTCTGCTGGATACATAGCAATCTGAGGACTGAGAAGACTGTTGTGGACACTTTTGTGTATTGTTTAAAACATTAGAGTTGAAATTCACACAGCATAAAAATAACTATTTTAAAGTATTACAATTCAGTGACACTTAGTACATTTGCAGCGTTGTGTAACCATTCCTCTCTCTCTTTCTTCAAAATATTTTCACCACCTCAAAAGAAAACCCTGTGTCCATTAAGTAGTTATCCCCCATTCTTTCTTTCCTGAGCCACTGGCAACGCATAATCTGCTTTCTGTCTATGGAATTTTCTATTCTGGATATTTCATATAATGAAATCATATGATTTGTGACCTTTTATGTCTGACTTTGTTCACTTAGCATAATATTTCAAGGTTTGTGCATATTGTAGCACGCATCAGTCCTACATTTTTATGGCTGAATAGTCTTTTATTGCATGGATATAACACATTTTGTTTATCCATTTTTCAAGTTATAGACATTTGCATTTCCACATTTTGACTATCGTGAATAGTGCTGCCAGGAACATCTGTAGATTCAAGTGTGTTTATTTGTTTATCAGATATATAATTTGCAAATATTTTCTCCTATTCTGCAAGCTGTCTTTTCACTTTTTTCATGGTCTTCTTTTATGTACACAAGCTTTTAGCTTTGATAAAGTCCAATTTATCTATTTTTTTCTTTTGTTGCTTGTGCTTCTGGTGTCCTATCTAAGAATCCATTACCAAATCCAAAATCATGAATATTTGCCCCTATGTTTTCTTCTAAGATGCTAAAACTTTCTTCTAAGACTTCTAAAACTCTTACTTTCAGGCTTTTAACCCTTTTTGAGTTAGTTTTTAGATATGATGTGAAGTAGGGTCCAATTTCTTTCTTTTTCATGTTTTCCATATGCCTCAGCACCATTTGTTGAAAAACCAGTTATTTTCCTCATTGAATTGTGTTGGCATCCTTGGTAAAAGTCAGTTGATCACAAGGTTTGTTTCTGATCTCTTAATTCTATTCCATTGATCTATATTTGTATCATCATACAGGTACCATATTTTTCTTGATTACTATAGCTGAGTAGTACATTGTGAAATCAAGAAGTGTGAGACCTCCAACTATTTATTTTTTCAAAATTATTTTGTCTACTCTGGTTTCTTGGCTATTCAGGGATACCTGAATTTTTATATGAATTTTAGGAACGACTTTCTATTTTTGCAAAAAAATAAATCTCATTAGGATTCTGATAGAGATTGCATTGAGTTTGTAGGTGTCTTTGGGTAGTATTGGTATTTTAATAATAAGTCTTCCAATTCATGAACACTGCATGTCTTTTCATCTATTTATTTCTTTTAATTTCTTTCAGTAACATTTTGTAATTTTCAGTGTATACATCTTGCAATTACTTGGTTAAATTTATTCTTAAATATTTTATAATTTTTGATGCTATTAGGAATAAAATTTTTTTCTTAATATCATTTTCACATTGCTAATTGTTAGCATATGAAACTACAACTGATTTTTGTGTATTGATCTCTATTCTGCAACATTAATGAATATGTTTATTAGCTTTAATAACCTTTTGTTAGATTATTTAGAATTTTCTATAAGATCATGACATCTGTGGATAAAAATAATTTTGCTCCTTCTTTCCAGTTTGTATGCCTTTTATTTCTTTTTCTTGCCTAATTGTTATTGATAAACTTCCAACACAATTCTGAATAGAAGTGATGAAAGTGAACATTTTGTCTTGTTCCCGATCTTAGGGGGAACACTTTTAGTTTCTTATTCTTGAATATAATGTAAGTTTTCTCTAAATGCCCTTTCTCATGTTGAGGAGATTTTTTTCCATCCCAGTTTTTTGAGTGTTTTTATTATTAAAGAGTGTTGTATTTTGTAAAAATTTTTTTCTGTACCAATTGAGATGATCATGTGTTTTTTCCCTTTGTTCTATTAATGTAATGTATTACATTGATTGATTTTTATGTGTTGAACTCTTCTGTATCACTTAAAATCCTTGGCACTTGTTTTAGCCATGGTTGCTGCACACTTTGATTTATTTCATGCAGACGAAAACTAATAGTGCCTCACCAACACATGGCATAGATTAACTGAGGAACCGATTTGATAGTCATTCATGAGCAACTTACAATGGCAACATGCTGAGTGACGCTTGATCACTGTGGAATGAGAGCCTATGAATTAATGCATCTTCTGTTCTTCACCTGGGTACATGGTTCTGCAATCATCTTCATAAGGTTTCTCAGAAGGTCTTGCTAGATTAAACCACTAGTTGCTCTTAATAGCACCAACTTGATAATATATTCTATTTGATATAATATATATTTATTTTCTTTCAGTCTGGTTTATTTTTCCCTATTTCTTGATCCTTCTTAAAGTTGCATTCTCAAATAAGCTACTCATAGGCATTATCTTTGGCACAGATTTTGGGGAAACACAGGCTAATACAGAACTAAGGCATTTGTTATACTCATATAGTGACAATGCATAAGAGGGAATTGGCATGATACAGGGCAGCTCTTATCATGTAGTCTTGCAACCCTTACCAGATGTTATATAATGTTATAGAAAAGTTTCATGTTTGTTTTTGAAAACTCTGATTTTTGCTGTTGGTTTTGAGTTTTTAAGTAGTCCATGAGCTTGTTGAAAATTCTTTTTTTTTCACATCAAGACTACCTTTCTATTCTGATTGTAGAGCAACCTTTCATAATAACTGCCTTTGTTAATTAAAAAGAGGCTACTACCTGGGATGAGAGTTAAAAAGCATGGTTCTTAGAAGTATATGCAGATTTCGAGTGAGTGGGAATAACAATTAAAATAATAAACCTCACATTTTAAAGAGTACCATGTGTCAAGTACTGTGCTAGGTTTAATCCTAATAACTCCAGGGTGCAAGTGCTAATATTAGCTCCATTTTACCTTTAAGACATTTGACTACAACTCAGGTGACACTGGCCCTGAAGTTTGTCTTAAATGATCTTAAAATGTTCTTCTCAGAGATGAATTAAAGTTCTAGCTATAAAATTCATAAAATGTTTGAATCAAAGCTCTATAAAAAGTCAACACCCTGTCTGAGATTCTGTCCCTTTTGAAATGAATACTGAGGCTAACACAAATTTCAGAGTAGTTAGTTTTTGATATAAAAAACCCCGTTTTAGGATATGATGTTATTTTTGATGAAATATTGAAATAGAACAAAGCTGCATTTTATGGGCTTGATTATCTTAATGATGCACTCAGAGTTTTATAAATTTGAGTTGCTCCTATGTATACACAGACAACATCTAGAGATGTTCATTTTTTTCATTTGGTTTCTAGATGTCCTTGGTGTGTACACCCTTTTGGAATCCAGTTTGTCTACAATCTCTAAGAAGGCATCAGAGGTGGTTCTGACTCCTTATGTCATGGTTCTGTGCACAAAAAGTGTGAGTACACTGAAATAATAAGGTCATTTTTATAGTTGTCAAGGGTCTTCTAAAATTATTTTATAATGGTTAGTGTATTGAAATGAACTTACCCTGTATTTCCAGGCTGAGATGAGTAGGATAATTTCTGGTTAAGATATCACAAAATATCTTTCTTGAAATTGTCTTATGTGCATAGACTCATTCCTTACCCCAGAAAACGCTTTGATGAATTAGACTCTAAATTAAAGCCTAAAAAGTTTAACTTAGTGAGGATAAAATATTATTTTCTAGGATAGTTATCAAATAGCTTAAATATTACCAAATGATCGACCATATATTTATGCACACATGAAACTTTCCCATTGCAGACTATGATCCCTTTTATTCAATTGTTAAGGTGGAAACATATTAAGGATCCCTCTCTTTGCCTCTGAGGTAGGTGACTACCATATCAAAAGAAACTCAGAACTCTGGAAGGCTTACTAGTCAAGCTAGTGGTTATATTCATAAATTAGACCTTTTAATGCCTCAGGAAAATAATTTTGGAACTGTATGCTTGTATTATGTAAGCATTTTTAAGATGGTTATTCCTGTTTGGGGGTGGTTTAATTTGGAAAGATAAAATGATTATTTCCACTGGTGAAAAATTAGGCTTTATTATTTTTTTTCCCTTAGGGATTCAGACAATGACTTCGGATGTAGGTTTATAAATTTTGAGCTAATTACTGAATTTTCCTTATGCTCTTTGATGCGCACTTGCTTGGTTTGTTAAGAATTGGCAGAGGGCTGAATAGTTTAATCAAATCTACTTATTTATTTATTTTTTATTTATTTTTGAGTTGGAGTCTCACTCTCACCCAGACTGGAATGCAGTGGCCGCTCCCGGCCACCGCAGCCTCGACCTGCTGGGTTCCGGCGATCCTTCCGCCTCAGCCTTCCAAGTAGCTGGAACTACAGGTGCGTGCTACCACGCCTGGCTAATTTTTTGATTTATTGTAGAGATGAGGTCTCACCAAGTTGCCCGGGCAGGTCTCGAACCCGCGGGCTCAGGCAATCCACTCACCTCAGCCTCCCAAGGCGCAGGATTACAGGCTGAGCCACCGAGCCCGGCTATCAATTTTATTAAATTTGGGAAAATAGCCTCATTTGACTCATTTCATATAAGGTTAAAGGTATTTTGTTTGAAAATAAAAGGCTGCTTATTATTTTTGCTAAATAGATCTATTTCATTTCTTAGCTGGACACAGAGCCTATTAGACATTTCTGATCCACAATATAACTTTCTCTACTTTTGACTGATCCAGAGTGGAAGACCAGTTTCCCACAACAGCTCAGTTTCTTGGTGAAGTTTTTAAATTTATGAGCTAGTAAGATTGAAGTTCTTTGGGAAGGTTTGAGGTAAGGATAGATTGAACTGAAGAATACGGTTTAAAAAAAAAAAACTTACAGACACTTCTTGTAGAAATGAAAATACAATCAAATATTCTTAATGAAAGAATAATCACTATTCCATAAAGTCTTGTTCAATTTGTATAGTTTATATTTTATTACACATACCAATTAGAGATTGTTTCAAGGAATACATAGCAACTCAAACTAGCTTGAGTTTTTATTGTAAGATTTCGAGGAATTCTCAGGGGTCCTAGTAGTTTTGGCAAAATATTTAATTTTCAACCAGTTTTAATTTTAGGAATAGAGTTAAACATGACAGTTCATTCTCTTATTTTACTTCACATTTTAAAAGAAAGAGGCATATCTATGACGTTTATTAGAGTCAGGTACAAATGATACCTCCAACAAACAACAATGCTGTCTACAAAGTCTAGCTGCCAATGAAGAAGTTTGTCAGTGTAGTTCAAGAACTTTTCAAATAAATCAATGAATAAAACATTGTCAGTGGGGTTTATTTTAAATATTTCCTTAACCAAAATTTTCCGAAATCATGTTATAAACATTAAAAGGTGATGAAACTTTTTTTTCAGATCAGCTTTTGAACACACTGCTTTTTCAAATTTTCTTTCTTTGATGATGTGTGCTTATTTTTCAACTCTCCACCTTTTTTCCTGTGAATGTATCAGTGATATTAAGCTTACCTTCCACAGACATTCCCTGTTTTGATGGGCACATCTATGTTAAGTGAATCAGATTCACTTTCAATCTTTGTAGATGTTATTTTTCCAGAAAATGCCCATTATAGAGCCCTCACCATCATTCTGAGACTTTCCCTATCTATTTCTTGCACTCACTCCTTTTTTCTTGATATCTTTTTGGTTTACTGAAAACTGTTCAATGGAATTGATTTTCCAGAAGATTCCTGAGGAGAATACCTGGGTGGTAAACTTCTTGTGGCTTTCAGTATATCCTTATTGTATAATTATACTTTATCCATACTCAGGTTAGGTACTGAATTTTAGGTTGGAAATAATTTTCCCTCAAAATATTGAAGGTTTTTCTTCACTGTCTTCTAGTATTAGTAGTTCTATCCAGAAACCTGATACCATTCAGATTCAAGATTCTATTTTTTTTTCTTTCATGTTTGAGGATTTCTCTACATGCTGAGTGATCCTTGGCTGTTTCTCTATATTTAAATGTAAGGGCTTAATAATTATTTGGAAAGTCTTTGAAATGGGATGTATTGGTAGATAAAGTTTATGATAGTGTGATGAAGTGGTAACATGACTTTTTACTTGTCAGCCTAAATCTTATATATGTACATATATTCCCTGGTCTTTCAGTTTCTGTAGCGTGGAGGGTAAAACTTTTTGAGTTTTTGAGTAAAAATTTGTGGCTTCTTATTGGCTTTTTTCAATTCATTTGGGGGTTCAGCTTTTTGTGGTTTGTTAAGTAATCACTATCTATTCATTTATATTATAACATTTCAGAATTTTTTTTATATCACTTATCTGGCATCTTCTCTCTTTTTCATCCTAAAGGTTTATAAATCTTAAAAAATCCTTCTACTGTCAGTTTAGTGTGATTTTCAAGGGTAAGGAATAAATAACTGCATGCATTTACTGTCTTGTGTTGAATCAAAAGTTCATAAAATATTTCAAAGCGGCATATGCATAAGATAGTGATACTTTCATGGTGTGACATTAATACAACTTTAAATATGATCAATTTATCACTGTAATATCTGTAAGTAAAAGAGGGTTTAAGTGCTCTAAAAGCATGAAGGCCTGCCTTTGCCAGCTCTCATGCTGTTTTCTCAGTAGATGAGCTAATTCACCTGAAACCTTTACAGAACCTCCTGCCTGAGTTCTCTAGTTGCACTTCACAGATCCTTCTGTCATGACACTTAGTACATTTTCCTCTGACTATCTGTTTATTTATCTTCTTCTTACTAAGCTCTAGCTCCAGCTTAATATTTGAAGGCAAATGTTAAGTCTTATTCATCTTTATACTCCCAGGGCTTAGCACAGTGTTTAGCATATAGTGGATCCTCCATGCATGTATACCAAAAAGAAAATGTCGAATGAATGTGTTAATAATTTGCCTATATTTTCAAGGAAATCTAAACACTCTATACTTAACATACTTACTTTCTTGTCTTTTCTTCTCTTCTTTTTTTTTTTTTTTTTTTGAGTTGGAGTCTCACTCTGCCACCCAGACTGGAGTGCAGTGGCCGCTCCCGGACACTGCAGCCTCGACCTGCTGGGCTCCGGCGATCCTTCTGCCTCAACCTTCCAAGAAGCTGGAACTACAGGCGTGCGCTACCACGCCCGGCTAATTTTTTGATTTATTGTAGAGATGAGGTCTTGCTTGCCCAGGCGGGTCTTGAACCCGCGTGCTCAGGCAATCCACTCACCTCAGCCTCCCAAAGGCGCGGGATTACAGGCTGAGCCACCGAGCCCGGCTTTGTTATATATTTTTAATGAACATTGTATAAGTGTTAGGTCTAGTTTGTTATGGATAAGACATTCTACTTTCCTAATAAATAAATAAATAAATCCTAACATCAATGACTCTACATTTCATCCGATGTGCCCAGTGTAAAAGTCAGCTTACTGACCTCTCAGCAATTTGAAATGCAGGTCAAGGTCAGATGACGTCACAAGAGTGACAGAGGAAACCTAATTTTAGTCTCCGTGAAACTGAAGAACTCACACAAATGGTTGCGGAACACTCTTAGCCCATGTTTGGAGGTATGTACTGAAAAAGAAATCCAAACAAGAAGGAGCAGGTACTACAAAGAGAGTCCTGGGAGGAGCTAGTGAACTTTCAGGTGCTCCAAGGGCTGGGCAGCATCTCAGATCCAGACTACTCACATTCCAGGTACAGTTCAAGGATAACTATTCGCAACTCTAGTATAAACTCATTAAAGCAGAAGTTCAGTGAAAACAGCCAATGTTGCTATAGCCAGCCTAAAGGGTATTTTTGAAAAAAAAAAAAAAAAAAGCTAGTGTTAATACTTTGTTAAAAAGTGTATTATAAAATTGCTAATTTTAATTACTCCCCAAAGTATTTATCAATTAAAATCTATTAATTAAAATATACACCAAAATGTTGAGTGTTATTTCTAGGTAACAGTGTGATAGTTTTTTTTTTAAACCTTTCCTTTCCGTAATGTTTATATTTTCTACAACAAATAAATATTACTTTTATAATCAGATGAGATGAAATACATGCTACTAAAAAACTTGAGGACTCAAGTTTCTTTTTTTTCCCACCAAGAGTTTCAGGTTTTTAGTTGATTCGATTTCAACCAAAGACCATGAATAGAGACTTTTGAATTCATGTTAAATTAAACATGCTTCATAGATGTTTTACGCATTGATGAGACGTTAAAGGGTCAGACAGAGAAGTCCTGTGAAGCCAAAGAGGCATACATATCATTTAACATCTATAATGACATGATTTAAAATCAAATTAGAAACAGCATGATGCAGCCTGCAGAAGCGTGAGGACAGAGCAGTCCGCCTTCCAGAGGTGGAAGAAGAGACATAGCCAGGAAAAAGCAAAAGTGAGAAAGAAACAGAGCTCTTAACAGGTTTAAAGAAGCCTATTTCCTTAGGTTTGCAGTTCATGCAAGGAAATTCTCCTCTTTCTCAAGCTAGCTGTTTGCACAGCGCCCCCTTGTGAAGAGAGATTTTCATGACTGTCCCTTCGCCCCAAGAAAGAGTCAAAAGCTTCAACTAACCTCCCTGGGCATTTGCTTAGATTTTATCAGCTGATGACTGACCTCAAAGCTGCACACACATATGAGCAACACACAGACTTGATATCATACTTCTCTACTACTAAATACGCACTTAAATATTTCACATGGTTGTACTTCTTAATGATAACGCTTTTAAAAAAAGAACTGCTGGGCAGACAGCTCCCTTTTCACTGTCCTGCACACTGCTTCCTGGCAGCGTACTCAATAAACTTGTTTTTCTACTCCTAAAAAAAAAAAACTCCTGAAAATAGAAAACTAACTTCTATGTGTGTCCCCACTACTTGTATAACTTGTTCCTTTGCTCTGATGAATGTTGTTCCTTCATTTGACAAGAGAAAATAGAAAATTGGGTACTATATTACAAATCAAATATTGTCCATTCAGCTGAAAAACACAGAGCCATTTATTTATGAAATGTTAGAATGTTTATGAGTGCCATTTGGAAATGGATTAGTCACCCAAATTTTCATAGGCTAGCCATTGAAAAAATATTACCATTTGAATAAAGTGAGAATTAGAAGCATTTTGATGTCCTTTATTTAGTTCTTTAATTAGAATAAAAATCTTAATTCATGTAAATGATTCTACTGCTTGCAAGTATCTGCAGAAAAACCAAATTCTGGATGCTCAGCGAGAAAAACCAAATTCTGGATGTTTCTTGCAAAATGGAAATTACTCTGGAATGTAATACAATATATGCAAGAAGGGTTGTGCTTTATCTGATATCTGATTCAAAACAGGAGAGAATTATTTGTTCTCACATTTAGTTGAACAACTGGCTGGGAAGTGAGTAGTCTTCGGTTTGCCTGATGCTGGCTGTACTCTGTAGTTACTAGGAGTCTATCTCATTCATCTCTATTCACTTTCCTACTCAAGCCATCATAAAAAGCATGCTCAGAACCCTGAGCCAGGCATGTGAAAAAGTGTGGCTACATAAGAACCATTATTAAAAAGCAATGACAGCATCAAAGGACAGCTTGGGGTGCCCAACCACAGTCTCCACTAGTTTTTCCAAAACCATCCCACCTAAGCTACCGAAAGTAAATACAAGGTGCTTCCCATGAAAATACAGATTCAAGACAGGTTCCCAAGATCCCCAATCACTTCTCAAGCTACTACCATCTACATATTCTACTGTGGCCTCATTCATGAGCATCGTTGTGTTCATGTGGAAAAAATAACGCAAAGCCAAGAAGGATGGAAACAAGTTTGTGTAGGAATCTTCCCATATTCAGGTCTTGTGCAAGAGACTTTCATATAGGCTTGTACAAAAGACGAATGCCACCCAATGATATCTTCAACCCTGACATTTTGTCTGGTTTTCAAAAGAGTATATTAACCTCCTTGGACATTGACATTTGGGTATTTAATAGCCTTAGCTTGAATTCCTTCCAGGCAGACCCCACAGAGTCTTGGAGTGGGTAGGTTATTTGGAAAAGAGGCAGGGAGGTGATTCTAGGAAGTATAAGTTAGGGGCTGGGGAATTGGGACCCTGAAGGAAGAAAGGTTAACAGAATGTGTACTAATAAACAGGTTACCACTGTGAGCAGATGGGGTTCAATTTTCCTAGGGATCTTTTGAGGGACTATATACACAAACCTCAGGTTGTCCCACTGGAGAATGTGGAACCTGGGGTATATATCACCAACTCTGGCCCCACCATGTTCAAGGATTGCTACTGGGAGTGTTAAATCCTGCGCAGCCCAAGCAAGCTCCTTTGTACTGCAGAAAGTTCCCCAGGTGCCTGAGATAGGAAGGTGACTGACCCCATCACAGACGCAGAACTCTGGAGTGGGTGGAGGGGAAATGGGGCAGGGCTTGAAGCGTTTGCCACAAGTAGGCCTCTCAAACAGAACCACACTGCCACTAAATCTATTCCTCTTTTATCTTCCCCAAGCTCAGTAAATAAAAACACAAGTTTTCAATTTGCTCAGGACAAAACCCTTAAATCATCTTTGACTCATTTCTTTTTCTCTCAACCCATGTAAAAATCTATCATCAATACTGTCAATTCTGTTTTCAAAACATAGTCAAATCTGGTCACCTTTCACCACCTCCACTGCCACCGGCCTGGTTCAAATCACTAGTCTCTTGTCCAGACAACTGCGGTGGCTTCTTGAGCATTTTCTCTGCTTCTATCCTCTCTGCAATCTACTCTTCCCAGAGAACTCAGGGGGATCCTTTGAAAGTGTACATCATTTCTCTGCTCAGAAACCTCTGTGAGTTTTCTGCTTCACTTGGGATAAAATCCAGACTCCTTACCACGGCTTACAAAAGCCCTCTCCTCTCTCTGGCCTCTTCTCCTTCTCTCCTCTCCCTTGCTTGCTTGGTTCCAGCCAACCTGATCTTTCTGTGCCTGGAATCACATTCAATGTATCTCCTCCTACCTCAGGACCTGTGCATCTTGCTATTTTCTCTCTCTCCCTGAAACACTCTTAACAAAACAATCATTTGGTTAAGATTAAAATATCAGTTTAACAGACAGTGCTATCTGTTCTGACTACTCAATCTAAAATTGTATTCTCATCACTGTTTCTTTACCCTGCATTAACTTTCTTCACAGAACTCATCACCAGACATACTATATATTTTGTACATGTTTGTGTATTTCATATATTTTGTACTGTAAGTCTTTGTCACAAACAATTAAGATCCCGTAGCGGTGAGACACTGCTTCTTTCACGGCTGTTTTACCAGCAACTAGAACAAGGCCCGATAGTGGCAATGGTTCAATGCATCTTTGCTAAGTCTGAGAGCCATGTGAGATGAACATTGATGCTTATTAATTCAACACTTACTAAAGACTATGTTTGGTATTGTCTTATGACAAGTATAAGCAGTCACTCCTCTTCAGAAGCATAGATCCAAGGTGAAATAATCAGACTCTAGAGATAAGATTATTGTACTACGAACAGTGGTAGTTAGAAGGAAAAAAGTTTGAGACTGGACTGTAAGAAACGTGACTGCTACATTAGGAGTGACACCTTCGCTCCACTTAGATGTGAAAAGTCATATCTAGATGTCAAAAGATTTCTGAGCAAAGGGATAAAATAATGCAAACAAAATTTAAGAACAATTAACATTGTGGTTCTACTTGCAGGGAGTCAGCAGGAGAGATTGTAGGCAGAGAAAATGTCATGAATTTTTTCTCCTCAAATTCTCCTTTTTCTCAATACCCAAGACAATGCTTTATACAATACTACTTGCATCTTTCTGTTTGTTTGTTTGTTTTAACATCATTTTTAGGCTATTGTATCATTACTTATTTTTCATACTCAGTTAAGAAGCATTTTTGACTTTACTGTGTAAGTTAACACACTTTGTTTAGCTGAAAAAAAGATCTGTTCATGATTTTTCTGGAATTGAGGCTTAACCCACTACACGTAAGAAAAGCTCAGATCCATTCTTCTTAAGGTTTTCTGAGAACTAATATCTGAGTCTAAAAAAAGTTAGGTGAGGCATGAATGTGCTACAGGCCATCTGGTGAGATACAGGTGTGAGTAAATGAAAATAAACATGTCAAAGGCATCTATAGTGATTAGCAAGGTTTCGTAACATCTCTAATTTGTGTCTTATCCAGGGCAAAATACATATTCCAATATTCTTTTCTCTGAAGTAGCATTGTAAAGAAAAAAATTGCTAGCCAGGATTGATGGCTCAGCCTGTAATCCCGCGCCTTGGGAGGCTGAGGTGAGTGGATTGCCTGAGCCCGCGGGTTCGAGACCCGCCTGGGCAACTTGGTGAGAACTCATCTCTACAATAAATCAAAAATTAGCCGGGCCTGGTAGCGTGCACCTGTAGTTCCAGCTACTTGGAAGGCTGAGGTGAAAGGATCGCAGGAGCCCAGCAGGTCGAGGCTGCGGTGGCCAGGAGCGGCCACTGCACTCCAGTCTGGGTGACAGAGTGAGACTCCTAATCAAAAAAAAAAAAAGAAAAGAAAAGAAAAGAAAAAAATTGCTATATGCTTATGTTCTACTGAACTCTGAACCTCCTGGGGCAACATATACCTAGAACTGTCCAGCATAATGAGGAAAATTTCATTATTTTGTTCTAAATTTTACTTTCCATCACATAATGAATTTTTAATTCTGCTTTGTTCCAGAAAGGGTTTAAGGCTTCTCTACTTCCTTTGGCAATTAGCTTAGATAAGCTAAGTCATCCATTTCTTCACCTACCCAATGGACAATAGCTAATGCTTTCAATTCTCACAGCTCATTCGCACGTTGATATGTTTGAAAATATTTTATAGAAATAAACCAGCGATTATCATTCGAGGTTATCAACTTAGGAATGTTGGGCATATCTTTGTAAACTATTCCAAATGACCAATTGAGTCTATTAGTTTATGTGATAAAGCCAATTTGGTTCAAAATTTTAAAATTAAGAGAAAATTGTATAGGAAAAAGTTTAAGTCTTAAGGGTTGTTTGATAGAATTAGCTAGTTTCAATTCTGTTTCACTCAGTTCATCAGGTTATTTGCCAAGTAACACACGGACACAGTTTTCAATCTCCTAGTTACTAGCAATTAAAAACTCTAAGGAAACTGCTAAAATAAGTATAGTGAATCAAGAAAAAAATATTCCTTATGTCTCCAACTGTGTGCCTTTATTCATGTTATATTCACCCTTTTAGATATTTAAATAAAAAAGGAATTTTAAAAGACTTTACATTTTTAGAGGATAATTTATACTCCTAAAAATCACAAGGAAAAGCTGAACTGACAAGCTTTGCTTTGTGCCACATCACTGTGGCATTTTTGCCAATATTACTTACGGAATTTCTTCCAACATTTTATGCCAGGTCATTTCTAAGGAATCCTGTGCTCAGAACAAAAGTCCAATTTTGCATCCTTCACTCTACTGCTGCCTCTCCAGCTCCTCTCCACACACATCCATTTATAGGGAAAGGCAAAGGCAGAAGTCAGATTTGGAAAGGAGAAAGGATAAACGGAGTGTGTGTGTGTGTGTGTGTGTGTGTGTGTGTGTGTGTGTCTGTGCATGCGCGCACGAGTGTGCACATGCACACGTGGTATGTCCCGCTTCCCCACAGTCCAGGGAGCTTACAGGGAAGTCTACATTCAAGATCAGCACTACTGGCCTCTCTGGGAGGTCCAGGCCCTTTGTTCCTTTCTGGTCTCCCCACAACCTCCGTGCCCCTCTCGCTGCCTGGTGCACGACAACTCAGCCACAACACAGAACCCAAGGCAAATCATCCCATCCCAGAGTTAAAACGGTGACTCTAATGATGTGCCTGCCTAGCAATCAATAATTCATTTAAGTGGATTTTCTGGTGCAGAAAATAATTTCCTTATAACCTTCTGACTTTTACTGGCATTGAACTAGGAATCACATCAGAAAAAGGCTGTCAGTAAGAGCTTTTTGTCTGAATAACATTTATTTTTTATGACCATATAAATAATGAGTATTCATGATAGAAAATGTGGACGATATAGAGAAGTTAAAAAAAGAAATTAAAAAAAAATCACCTATACAGAGGTCAACTTGTAAATCTGGCTCAGTTTTTTCTTTATTGTTATACACACAGTATATACATGTATTTATGCATATGATAGCATTCGATGGACATTTGTTGTATGTGATTTTTTTTTTGGATTCTGCCTTGCATTCCATGTTTTACTATGAACAACTTCATGTGTCATTTAATCTTATTTGAAAATATTTGTAATGGTTGATAACATCCTATTGGCTGGGTCTAACATCCAAATGTATTTCAGTATTAGTTTATGCAAAAGATTTAAATATACCTAGGTTCTAAATATTATAAATACTTTCTGGTGAATATCTTTGAACATAAATCTTTTATTTTTTAATTTTTTCCCAGTATCTTATTTTTATTTTTATTATAAAGATGTGGGGGTACAATTCAGGTTAAGTATACAAAAGTTGATTATGCAGGTACCCTTGTTGATGAGGTATGCCCCCCCAGCAATTTCCCTCAACTGCCAATCCCACCCTCCCTTCCCTGACAGTTTCTCACTACTGCCAATACCTTTCTTATAGTATTATAATTGTTCAAGGTCTGCTTATGAGTGAGAACATATGATACTCTGTTCTTTGTTTCTGTGATAGATCACTGAGTTAAACATAAGTCTTTTAAATAATTCAAATTATTTCTATAATCAAAATACTTATATGTAGTATTACTAGATTAAACGGTAGGAATATTATTGACACTTGAGTCTCCTGATGATTTCTAATTATTTTCTGAAAACTTTCAACTTGTTTCAAAAATCAACGCAAAAGGTTATATTTGTGATGCATTATTCTATAATGACTTTTTAAAAGATTAACAAAATATAAGATAATTCAAAATAACCTGTTATTTACTACAAAGATGACTCTCACCACGTGGAAATTAACCAGAACCTAGAGCAATGAAAATATGATTCCTATAAGATAGAAAAAAAATTCACCATAAAAATACTCACTTTTGGCCATACTTTATAAAAAGATAAAAAAACAACTAGGAAGGAAGGGAAGGGAGGGAGGAAGGAAGAAAAAGAGAGAGAGAGAAACAAAGAGAGAAAGGAAAAAGACATATGGCTATTATTATAGCAACATAAGTTGGTCAACCACTTCAAGTTCTTGTGGCCAGTGAGGTCACCGGAGCTGCAGGCTGACATTCCAGACAAATTATGCACACTGAGGTCATGTCACTCTACTTGAGGCAGTTTTTCATCATTGTAGTGTTCTGTTTACAAAAGGTCCTTGACTTAAAAATATCCTTTTGTGCCCTCTAGTGTTTAAATTCATCAAAACTTTTGAGAAGTTTATATTGTACTCTAGTTGAACATCATTTAATTCCTCCTTAGATGAAAAGTTTATTTGTACCTGAAGCTGGACAATGTATATCCTGCTGCAAAATTTTTAAAGTTTACTTAAAATGTTTCATTTCAAAGAGAGCTAGAATAGGAGTTAGAAAACTACCACAGGGCAAATTCCATCCACCACCTTTTTTGTAAATAAAGTTTTATTGAAACATGTCATGCCCATTTGTTACAGATCATCTGTGGATAGCTGCATTAACTCTACAGTAGCAGAGTTGAGTAGTTACTACAGCGACCTTATAGTCTAAGAATACTAAAATACTTACTGTCTGATCCTTCACAGAATAGGTCTCCTGACCCTTGGGCTAGAGAATCTCTCTGAAAATTAGATTGGATGCCATGATGCTTTACAGTGCCCTGTAATTCTAATCCTTTTTCGTCAACATAGGAATAAAACAGTTGTGGCCCAGTTAGCTTTGTGGTTCATGTTTGAACTTTGTATTTCTTTTTTTTTTGAGTTGGAGTCTCACGTCGCCCAGACTGGAGTGCAGTGGCCGTTCCTGGCCACCGGAGCCTCGACCTGCTGGGCTCCGGCAATCCTTCCGCCTCAGCCTTCTGAGTAGCCGGAATTACAGGCATGCGCTACCATGCCCAGCTGATTTTTTGATTTATTGTGGAGATGAGGTCTCACCAAGTTGCCCAGGCGGGTCTCGAACCCGCGGGCTCAGGCAATCCACTCACCTCAGCCTCCCAAGGCGCGGGATTAAAGGCTGAGCCACCAAGCCCGGCTGAACTTTGTATTTCTTTAGTGAAAATATTTGTTGCCATCTCAGCTCACTGCAGCTTTGAATTTCTGGGTTCAGGCCTTAGTCTCCTGAGTAGCTAAGACTACAGGCATGCACCACAATGCCTGGCTAATTTTTTTTTTATCTTTTGTTGCGAAGAGATCTCCCCGTGTTGCCTGGTCTCAAACTCCTGGACTCAAGCAATCCTCCCACCTCTGCCTTCCAAAGTGCTGGGATCACAGGTGTGAGCCACCATGCCTGGCTGTTCTTGTTTGTAATATCTACTTAGCTATAATATCAACTCCATCTTGATTTTGACATTAATATGATTACATAGGAGAGAATATAAGGAGATCAAATCTCTTTACTCATCAACACCACTCCTTTGCTACTCTATCTCTTTTTTTTTTAACTTTTTAAAAATTTTACTTTATTTATTTACTTATTTTTTGAGTTGGAGTTTCACTTCGTCGCCCAGACTGGAGTGCAGTGGCCGCTCCTCGCCACCGCAGACTTGACCTGCTGGGCTCCGGCGATCCTTCCGCCTCAGCCTTTCAAGTAGCTGGAACTACAGGCATGCGCTACCACGCCCAGCTAATTTTTGATTTATTGTAGAGACGAGGTCTTGCCAAGTTGCCCGGGCGAGTCTCGAACCCACGGGCTCAGGCAGTCCACTCACCTCAGCCTCCCAAAGCACGAGACTACAGGCTGAGCCACCGAGTCCGGCTGCTACTCTATCTCTTAGTGGTTAGTTAGAATTTAGATGGGGAGTAGATTAGTATGCCCATTTCTCTTTATATGTTTAATAATAAAGCTTGTAATTGCTTTTAGAAACACAGTCTCTCTGGTATAAAGTAAACATACTATTTATAATTAACACAGAACTTACTTAAGTCTATGCTGGATTTAAATCTCACACAATCACTTCATTTATATACTAATGAAAGCACAGTACACAATCATAAGGCCGTGGCCCTATGTGGTCAACTTACAGGCGACCTTCTTTCCCTGGCACACATCTCACATCTTTCTAAACTCCTCTAATGTTTTATGCTCTCTTTAAAATATCAAGAAGCATTATTAATTTTCTACTCCTTATCTGAAATGGTTGCCATATATTTCGGTACAGCCTTTTTTTCACATGGTTTCCAGCAAGTGAATCTATTCTATTGCTTTCTAACTTAAAATTTGACTTCTGTTTCAAAATGGTTACAGTCATTCTTTATTTCAAAGATACACATCAGCAATAGTCTGGCCAGAAATTCTGCACAACAGTAGGAGAAAACACAAAACTATGGGTTTGGAAAAATGGATGAATACAGCCTTTGGTTAATTCTTTTGCTTGTGACCAGGCATCTTTTTCTTGTGACACACGTTCATGGCCATGGTAGATTACATGCCCGGGGCTACCCTTGTCATCCTGGCAGTCTCTCATTGCATACATAGTCTTTGCTCTATATATTCCTCCATTGCCCTGTCCCGCAATACAATCTTGTATTGTACAAGCACAGAAATCGTTTAAACACAAACCAAATACAAACACCGCATAGACTCAATTTATGGTATCACCTGCATAAAACTTGTGAGTCAAATAACTGAAACCCACAATGTTACTTTCCATGTATATGCGATAACAACAACTAAATGGGTGGTAAAATACATCACCTTTCATGCTCAATGTCAAAAGCAATGAAAAGAAAACTCAGAAAAAAGTGACACCATACCTCTATTCCATAAGAACAAAATATTCCAAACTTACCTGTAAAAGAAAAGAGTAATGTCTCAGATCAAAATGCATTTTAATTCATTTTCTCTAGTAAATTATGCAAAATTATCATAATAACTACATTTAATTCTTAATGATCACTATGTGTACCATCCTCTGTAAATAATGCTTTTATGTTATTGAAGATTCCAACAGGGCTGGCAGTGATATTCTCTAAAGGCCAATTGTCACTGCCCATAGGATCCTTTCCATAGGTAGTCTGTGTAATAGGAAGACTTTTAGAACAAAAACAAATAATTCCCTGTACTCAGAAAATCTGCATATTACAAGACATATTTTGGGGGTGCCAACTACAAACAAGGGAAAAAGATAAGATTCTGGAGTCTGACTGACCTGGGTTTAAATCCTAACTCTACAGTCTGATAAGTCATTTTATATGCTTTGAGCTTCAGTATTTTCCCTGCAAAATGGAGACATTATATTTACTGAATTCGATTACTATAAGCATTGAATGTGATCATTTTATGGCATATTTTAGAAGCCCAATAAATATTGTCTTCCTGTAAGCTTTATTTTATGCCAACATTTGGCTGAAAAAGATGTTTAGTGCAGTATATAAAGCACGAAGACCTTTAAGAAATTTAATATGGATAGAAAAGAAATGAGTTTTATATTTCCCTGTCTTTTTCATAGTGTGACCAAGTTGGTTGATGTGAAATATTAGCCATCTTCTAAATGCTGGGCAATTTATTTTATTGAGTAATTTCGAGTCTTCCACTCAGGGTTCAAGCAATTAACTGAGAGCATAGCAGGGGTTTATAGAGTACAGCATGGCCTCTGTGTCCCAGATATTCACCCCACATATTCACATGACATCCCCTGTTTTGTCCCCCTCACTCTCTCACTAGCCTTCCCGTCATTACCAGAAAACAGGAGAATAGCCTCAGGCTATTTGCATCCTCTGCTCCCTACTCCCTCTGTCTGAGAATCCACACTGTTTCCCTTTAAGCCTTGCCTCCAAGGGCCCCGTTCCAGCTGATTTCCCAATTATTGAAAGTTCCAGCCACATTCTCCACCTCCAGTTTTTTTTTTTTTTTTTTTTTTTGAGTTGGAGTCTCACTCTGTTGTCCAGACTGGAATGCAGTGGCCGCTCCCGGTCACCGCAGCCTCGACCTGCTGGGCTCCGGTGATCCTTCCGCCTCAGCCTTCCGAGTAGCTGGAACTACAGGCGCGCCCTGCCACGCCCGGCTAATTTTTTTTTTTTTTTTAATTTATTGTAGAGATGAGGTCTCGCCAAGTTGCCCAGATGGGTTTCGAACCCGCGGACCCAGGCAATCCACTCACCTCGGACTCCCAAAGTGCGCGCGGGATTACAGGCTGAGCCACCGAGTCCGGTTCCACCTGCACTATTTGTTCCCCAACTTGTACAGCCTTCTAACATGTTAGATAATATCTATATTTATTTATTTATTGACTCTGCGTCTTCTATACTCCATAAGCTACATGGAAATGGGTTTTTTGTCTGTTTTGTTACTATTGAATACCCATAACCTGGAACAATACCTGATAAATAGAAAGTATGAAAAAAACTTGTTGAAGAAATCAGTAATGCATGTATAAAAAAGCCAAATATAAAAAAATATAAATTATACAAATATAATAAAGTAGTTTTATTTATATATTTATATAATGTATTTATTTTATTTGTTTATATTTATGTAAGTATATATTTATTATCCAAAGAAATATGTACATATTTATTCTCTATATGGATATTTAATATATGATGAACTTTTTAGCTAGAAGCAAATTATTTTATTTTCACTTAATTTTTAGGAGAGAAATTGTGGTAACCATTAGAACTGCTAACTCAGTCTTTCTAGTTCTCTCCACACAGGGCACACATAGGTACACTCAACCCTCTTGTGGTTGAATGGAGCCACGTGACTAGTTCTGGCCAATGAGTCATGTGTGGCCAAACCCTGCATTGCTGGTATGAGACCCTCCACTCTTTCCCCTCCCTCTCTCTGACAGAGGGACCAGCAAAATCCACAATGGTAACACTGTCAGCTTCTGAACTGCAGTGAGAAGTCTGTGGGGCAGAGCGTCCAGCATGAGAAACAACGAGAACAACAACCGCCTTTATTGTTACAAGATTTGGAGGTTGTTAAGGCCATTTAACTCACCCATTGCGACAAATGGAGAAATTATGCACATGTAATTTTAAAATTATACTAAAATGCTTAAGAATATTTTAAAAAACAAAACCTCATGCCAGGCATGGAACATGGTGGCTCATGCCTCTAATGCCAGCACTTTGAGAGGCTGAGGTGGGAGACTGCTTGAGGCCAAGAGTTTGAGACCAACCTAAACAACATAGTGAGACCTCATCTCTACACACAATATAAACACACCTGTAGTCTCAGCTACTCAGGAGGCTGAGGCCCAGGAGGTTATTTATTTTTTTTATGGGACTCTCACTCTGCTGCTCAGGCTGGAGTGCAGTGACATGCTTACAGCCACTGTAGCCTCAAGCTGCTGGGCTCAGGTGAGCCTTCTGCCTCAGCCTTACAAGTAGCCGGAACTACAGGCACAGGCCACCACACCCTGCTAATTTTTTTATTTATTGTAGATATGAGGTCTCACCAAGTTGCCCTGGCTGGCCTTGAACCCCTGGACTTAGGCAATCCTCTCAACTTTGCCTCCCAAAGAGCTGGGATTACAAGCATGAGCCATCATGCCCAGCTGGACTACTTGAGCCCAGGATATTGAGGCTGCAGGAAGCTATGATTGTGCCACTGCACTCCAACCTGGGTGATAGACAGAGACCTTGTTTCAAAAGAAAGACAAAACAAAAAGTAAGACTACAAAACTACATTATATTTATCTATACTGAATGTTCTTTCTCAAATCATCTTATTTCTGCAGGTACTTAATTCTATAATTCTAAGTGATATGCTTATACTGTTTTGGTTTTTTTTTTTTTTTTTTTTTTTTTGAGTTGGAGTCTCTCATTCTGTCGCCCAGACTGGAGTGCAGTGGCCGCTCCCGGCCATTGCAGCCTCGACCTGCTGGGCTCCAGCGATCCTTCCGCCTCAGCCTTCCGAGTAGCCGGAATTACAGGCATGCACTACCACGCCCAGCTGATTTTTTTGATTTATTGTAGAGATGAGGGCTCGCCAAGTTGCCCAGGCAGGTCTCAAACCCGCGGGCTCAGGCAATCCACTCACCTCAGCCTCCCAAAGTGCGGGATTACAGGCTGAGCCACTGAGCCCGGCCTGTTTTGGTCTTGATTTTGAAACTTTTAACTTGTCTATTCATTTCTTATTAGAATAAATATGTAATTATCTTATACTGATCTCCCTTCTCCTTTTTTCACCTAGTTACATTACAATTTATAGCTAAATGTACAATCATTGTTCACCTATGTTTACTATATAAATCTTCACTTTTAATGTAGTATGGTCATATTTGCTTTATGGTACCACTTTTGTTTTGTTTGTAGTCAGTAATAGCCTTGGTTGTTTTCCAAGTGTTAGTTCATGTCTGCTAATCCTCTGATGATCTAGCAATTTGGATAATCTATGAATTCCATTTTCTCTTCCCAGGCCTCCTCTCCAGGGTCTGCTACTTTCTTGCTTCAATTTGTACTTCTGGCTAGTTGCTTCCTAGGTCTTCTAGAAATCTGACTTCCTAAACATTCCCTCTGTTATCTCCTGAGTTGATTACTGGATCCTGTAACTTTTTCTTTAATGGCTTTCTGTTTCTGATGGGTCACATTATAAAAATGATTAAGTGGCAAAAGATTGAATAGTACAGTATTTAACTTTCTTCAAATCTTGCATGACTAAAGATGGCTTCATTCTGTGTTTACAGTTTTGATGGTTTCCGTTGCTATAGGATTGTAGGTTGAAAATAAAATACTTCAAAATATTGAAGCCCTGACTCCACCATTCCAGCATCTATAATTATATGTTAGGAATCTGACATTAATTTGATTGCTTTCATTTGAGGTGGGGAATTGGGGAGGCTGAGGTTTCAGCATCTATGTTACAGACTACTGGATGCTGAAATGCACTGTCCAGATTCCCCTCAGCATGTGGTCCTCTAGCAGAGGATGTACTGCTCTTGTCCAAGATCATACACCCTGACCCTTTGCCCTAATACAGAGCAGTCTGCACACAATAACTAGTTGATAAAAGGCTTAAGCCTTTCCTCTCAGTTTTAGAAGCCTGCATTGAACCAGATGAGTCCTTCATGGAATCTTAAATTCTCCTCCTCCTCTTTTAAGTGGAGTTCCTAAGAGTACTGTGTTCATCTTAAGAGCCCTGTCCCATAAACATCCTGCATACCAATCTCTATCTCAGAACCTGCATCCCAGGGAATGAGATCTGCAATACAGACATTTCCTTCATTCCTTGTTTCAGCCCCACACTCAGTCCCACAGTGTGCTAAAGCTGTTCTGTCAGTTCTGAGCCTCTCCAATATTTCTCTAAAAAATAAATCTTGGGTATCTCTGTGGTAGGTGCTGCAGGTGGAAATGGGGGGCTTAGGTAGGGTCAGGCGAAGAAGCTTCTCTCCTATTCTCATGCCTCCCATTTCAAATTCCTCCATTTGATCAGAGACTATATGAACACATAAGATCAGGTCACTACAATTAAATAGAATTCCACATTTTTTAGATTTTTGATGCAATTGTTCATCTCTATTAGCATGGATTAAAAACAATTTTATCTATTAAAAGCAGAAAAAGGCATATGAACATTTCCAAACTGTTGCATTAAATACTGGTTTTTGAGATAAGAGACCAGTTGAATAATAAAAATAAGAAAAAGATTAGAGTCGAATAATTTGGAAAATATTTGCTTGACATGTTAAAGAAAAATATTTCATGTTACAGGACTTCCAAGAGCTTTGAATATACTAATTGGAATGTGACTCTTCTAGAAAGTAGATAGCATTTGCAGAGTACTTGGATCATTCTCCCTGGACATCATACCAGAGTAAGCCATCTTTTAAAGTATAACTTGGGAATTGCTGTACAAGTCATCTTAAGGTGAGTTTTATATTAATCACAGTGCTTCCATTACTCCTACAAGAATGCCTTTACTTTTGCTGGAGAGGTAAAATGAATTGCTAATCACTTGAAAAACAGCATGACTGTACTGAGGAATAAAACATATTAACTCAGTTTCAGGTGAGTGCTTTCTCCATCACATCAAATTGCCTGCTAAATTAAAATTAATCATAATATTTGAATTATGATAATAATGTAAAATAATTTTCTTTCCCCAGAGTATTCTACACTAGAAGCCAATTTCTCACCATCTTGAAATTTGTTCAAGCTTTTTAAAAAATGAGACAGGGTCTCACTCTGTTGCCCAGGCTGGAGTGCGGTGGTGTCATCATAGCTCACTGCAGCCTTGAACTCTCGGGCTCAAGTGATCCTTCTACCTCAGCCTCTCAAGTAGCTAGGACAACAAGTGTTTACCACCACACCTGGTTAATTAAAAAAAATTGTGGAGATGGGATCTCACTATGTTGCCTGTGTTGCCCAGGCTGGTCTTGAACACCAGGCCTCAAGCAGTCCTTCTGCCTCAGCCTCCAAAAGATCTGGGATTACAAGTGTTGACCCACTATGCCCAGTTCCATATATTTTTAAATCTATCTTTGTAGCTCTAGTTCTGTATATGCCAAAATGATCTCTAGGGAGCACCCAACCCCATTAGATACTCTGCTAACAAACAAAGTTACACGTTTAATAAAGCTTGGAATATTTTGCAGTGTATCTCCTTTCTAAAGATTTAGAATATTTATTTAGCTTGTTAAAGAATTTAGAAAAATTCTAGTAATATATCAGTTTAATTTTGTGAAGCTCAGCTTACTTGACCATAGAACCATTTTGCATGTAGCACCTGTTAATATTAGCATTCCATAAAACCTACTTTGAGAAATAATAACCTAGACTATTAAGGTTCTTAATAGCAAGAGATGAAGAAAATATAAACTATAATGGAAAATATAAATTATAAATATAAATTATAATGGAAAAATAAAATCCAATAATCCTGAAAAAGAAATGTCATTTTGTAATTTTTGTGACAGCACCTGGTTTCTCAACGAGAAAGTCAGAAAAAAAAAACCAAAAAAACCAGCTAGAGGCTCCTTGTTTTTATGTGGTTAGGATGGGGTATGGTTCAAGACTCTGCTCAAATGCATCAACCTCATATTGGCTTCATTTACCCAAGACTAAGCTGTGACTCTAAAATACATCTTTTATTTAAAAATTTTGACAAATAAAAATTGTGTATATTTATGGTGTATAACATGAAATTTTGATACATGTACACATTGTGAAATGACCAAATCAGACTAACTAATATATGCATTACCTTACGTACTTATCATTTTTTTTGTGATGAGAACACTTAAAATCTACTCTTTTAGCAATTTTCAAGTATATACTCTATTGTTATTAATTATAATTACCCTTATGTATGACAGCTCTTTTGAAGTTATAGCTCCTGTCTAACTGAATTGTTACATCCTTCGACCAACATTGCCTCCATTCTTGCCCCATCCCCCAGCCCCGGTAACCACCATTTTACTCTGTTTCTTTTTTACTCTGACTTTTTTAAATTCCACATATAAATGAGATCATGTGGTAGGGAGGAAGACAACATGTGGTAGTCTTTCTATGTCTGACTTATTTCACATAACATAACATTCTCTAGATTTATCCATGTTGTCTCAAATGACAAGTATTACAAAATATATGGGGAACTCAAATACACTGATGGTAAGAAAACAAATAACTTTATTAAAGATGGAATTTTAATAGACATTTATCAATAGAAGACATACAAATGGACAAGAAACGTATGAAGAAATGTTCAACGTTACTAATCCTCAGGGAAATGCAAATTAAAACCACAATGATATATCATCTCATAGTTGTTATAATGGTTATTATAAAAAAGATGGTATACAGAAAATATTGGCAAGGATGTAAAGAAAAGGAAACACTTTTACACTGTTGATGAAATGTGCATTAGTAAAGTCATTCTGAAAAACAACATGGAGGTTCTTCAACAAACTGAAAAGAGAACTACTCTATAACCCAGCAATTCCACTACTAGATGTATATCCAAAGGAAATGAAGTAAGTCTGTTAAAGAGATATCTGCTTTTCCATGTTGACTGAAGCATTATTTACAAAAGCCAAAACATGGAATCAATCTAAGTGTCCATTAATAAAGAATGGATAAATAAACTGTGGTGTGTGTGTGTGCATGCATACACACAACATATAGTTGAATACTATTCAGCCTTAAAAAAGAAGGAAAACTTGGCCAGGTTCAGTGGCTCAGCCTGTAATCCCAGGGCTTTGGGAGGCCAAGGGATTGGATTGCCTGAGTCCGCAGGTTCGAGACCCGCCTGGGCAACTTGGTGAGACCTCATCTCTACAATAAATCAAAAAAATCAGCCAGTCGTGATAGTGCGTGCCTGTAGTTTCAGCTACTTGGAAGGCTGAGGCGGAAGGATCGACAGAGCCCAGCAGGTCGATGCTGCAGTGGCCGAGAATGGCCACTGCACTCCAGTCTGGGTGACAGAGTGAGAATCCAACTCAAAAAAAAAAAAAAAAAAAAAGGAAGTAAACCTAAAATAAACCTTTTATTTTGAATAGAATGAATGAACATTAAGGATCTTTGTGACAGATACACCATGAATGACATGAGCGTAATATTAAAATTTTATTTTTGTTGATGTAAAAGGTTAAAAACTATAAATATTAATATTTAGTTGCTCAATATGCAAAAATATTTAATCATGCTTTTATTCTCTTTCTCTGTCTCATAAAATTGTGTATGACGTTTTGGGATGAAGAGATAATGAGATTAAATCTTAGCTTTTTTTTTTTTTTTTGAGTTGGAGTCTCACTCTGTCACCCAGACTGGAGTGCAGCGGCCGCTCCCGGCCACCGCAGCCTCGACCTGCTGGGCTCAGGCGCTCCTTCCGCCTCAGCCTTCCAAGTAGCTGGAACTACAGGCGCGCGCTACCACGCCCAGCTAATTTTTTGATTTATTGTAGAGATGAGGTCTCGCCAAGTTGCCCAGGTGGGTCTCGAACCCGCGGGCTCAGGCAATCCACTCACCTCAGCCTCCCCAAGCAAGGGATTACAGGCTGAGCCACTGAACCTGGCTTAAATCTTAGCTTTTAACCTCCAAGCCTTTTAGGCCTTTATTGTGTATTATGTAAAATGCAGGAATTTAAAATATAAAGTCCATGAATGGGCTCATGAGTGAACTGTAGGAGTTAGTGATGCTCCTGAAAATATCCAAAAAATCTTGTATAGGACAACCCCTTTGGGTCCCCTCCCACTGTGGGAGCTTTTCTGTTCTCTCAATAAATCCTGCTTTCTAAAAAAACAAAAAACAAAAAAACTTATATATATTTGCGTTTTTCAAGAGAGTGAAACTACAACTATAATCAGACTTTTGGTGCACCCTAAGACCTTCTTCCCCCCTCCAAAAAACTAATACATCCCTTAAGTAGATAATCTCTAAGAATCGCCTTTTCTCTCTGGTTACAGATTTATGAAATTTCTTATGAAAAGTGCCATAAGTCATGTTTATGATATTTAGTAATTTCTTTGCTGGGACCTTCATTTTTAGATATTCAAGAATTTAAAAGACATTATAAACACTACAATTAGTTTACGAGAATTGGTTAAGATATCCTAAATAAATAAAATTTTAATATACCTTTTTCTATTCTGCAGAACAAAGAGAACCACTTTAAATGATCTTATTTGATGCTGGTGAGGATGTGGAGAAAAGAAAGTTCTTATATACTATTGGTAGGAATGTATATTAGTACAGCCATTACAGAAAACAGCATGAAGTTTTATCAAACAACTAAAATAGGACTGCATACAACCCAGCAATTCCACCACTGGGTATTTGTCCAAAGAAAAGAAAATCAATATATCAAATGGATACCTGCATCAAAAATGTTTACTGCAGCAGCATTAATAATAGCCAAGATATGGAATCAACTTAAGTGTCCATCAATGGATGGACAGATAAAGAAAATGTAATACACACACACACACACACACACACACACACACACAAAACGGAATACTATTTAGCCATAAAAAGTGTAAAATCCTGTCATTTGTAGCAAAATGGATGGAACTGGGTAATTATGTTAAGTGAAAATAAGGCAGGCACAGAAAGACAGTTATTGCATGTCCTTACTCACATGTGGGAGGTAAAAAAGTTTATCTTATGGAGGTAGAGAAAAGAATGATGGTTGCCAAAGTATAGAAGGGAGCAGAAGGATGAAAAAAATGATACAAACATATAGTTAGATAGAGGAAATAAGTTATAGTGTTTGATAGCATGTTAGGATAACTATCACTAACAATGATTTATTGTATATTTCAAAATAGCTAGAAGAGAAGAGTTGAAATGTTCCCAACACCAAAAAAAAAAAGATAACTGTTTGAGGTGATAGACATCCTAAATATCCTGATTTGATCATGATATATGCATGTATCAAAATGTCACATGTACCCCATAAACATGTTCAATTATTTATCAATAAAATATTTATAGCAAAAAAAGATTTGAATTATAAAAACTAAAGAAAAATTTTACTACTTTTGCAACATTAAAAAAAAATGTTATTTGAGTGAGAAACTCATTTGCCCACAAGATGGCTCTCTACAATCTTGGATATGTGAGTTTCCCAAACCAATTTCTCAAGAAGCTATTTCTAAAGTCTTCTCTCCCCTAAGAATAACATATTGACAATAAATTATTTTCTATCATTGTTTTGTTTTATTTCCATACTTGACAAATCTAACAAAATGTAGGTTAACATTTTTTACTAAGTGGATTAATGGATGGATGTTTCAGACAGTCACAGATTATTTACTACATTTCTGCTACATATATGGCCCTACACATGTGGTGGTCGATTTAATAACAAACACACGAAAGGAGTTAAAGCATAAAGAACAAATTAAGATGACTATCTTTCAGGAAGATAATATTTTTATGCCCAAATGTTTCAGAGTGTATTTAAATGAAAAACAATTGGTATAAACATATTATAGATGTACTAAGAAGGGAAGACATGTTGAGTTCAATTAGGTAAAAGATCTTATGAGTCAGTTTGACCTGTGAAGAATTGCAAGGTTTGTATGAGAAAGTAAGGAGATAAGGTTTTAGAAAGGACAAATTGTACAAGAAATAACTTGGACTTGTGTGGTTATGACATGTTAAAAAACAAAAACAAAAAATCCTCCTAGTGGATAAGGCTAGATGAGTTTCAGGGAGGCTTAAAAGTCATTCCAAGGGGAAGGGAAGGTAATTAATATTTATTGAGGGTACAATATGAGTTACACCGATTAAATGATGCTCCCCTCCATCTTGAAAATATGTGTATGTGCCTCTTATTAGAATATTGAAATGGAAATGCATTATTTGGATATTTTGAGTAGGTTGGTCTCCCCTATATGTTGTACTAAATCTCAGTATACAATTACCCGAGAAAGATTTTTCCTTGGAGAAGAAATCAGAATTCAGGAGGTGGGACTTAAATAAGCACGAGAGGAGACTAGGCTTCTCTTGTCTTGATTATCAATCTCTTCAGTAAAGACTATGCCTTTTAGAGCCCTCTCTCCTGGGAAGGTTAAAGATGACCTCTAATAGCCAGTGTGAAGTTGGCATCAGAAGGAAAGTTCCTGAACAGGGGACTCAATTTGAGTAAAACATATCTTATGATTGTTCAAATTATCTAGTTTTATATTGGTTTGATTTTTCATATTTCTTTTTGTCAATAAAATCTTGCTTTAACATTTCTGTGTTGTCTCCACTGTTATACTAAGAAAGTTTATCTTCCCTTCCCCATATTTGGATCAAGTGAGGTAAAGAGTCTGTCCAAAGGGTGATGGTAGTGAAAACAAAAGTTAGAAAGACCCAAGAATAAGAATTTATCTTAGAAAAAAGGCAGCTGAGGCATGTGGCCTAGCTGCCTCACTCCAAAATGAGAATTTCTCTCCATTCCAACCTTGTACTCCAAACTTAAGTTCAACCGTCTATTCAGCATCCCCACTTGGCTTTCTTACAGACATCTTAACTCATCATGTTCATAATGAAGCTTTTGATCTTCCCTCTCCAAACTCTTTATTTCTGATGTCTTGTACACTTCCATCATTGGCAATTCCATCATTCCAGTTGTTAATCCTAAAATCTTGGCACCACTCCTGACTCCTCCTGTTACATCACACGTCCAATCTATAATGAAATTCTATCACTCTCACTCAGAATAAATCCAGAATCTGACCACTTCATAACCTTCTCCACTGCTCCATCAATCCTGGTCAACCACCACCATTTCTCATGAAGAAACTTTCTCATTGGTCTCTCTGATTTTTCCCTTGTTCCCCTAAAGTCTATTTCTAATTCAGTAGTCAGAGTAACCTTGTCAAAACCTGTTCAAAGATCCTTGCTTAATATGGCCAGAGTTACTAGTAAGATTAACAGAGCTCTACATGAATTTACACTTACCTACCTGCCCTCATCTCCTAGTCCTCCTAGTCCCCTCCAACTTTGTCTTCTCTTGTTTTGTGTTTTGAGTCAGATTTTCACTCTGTTGCCCACACTGGAGTGTAGTGGCACAATCACAGCCACCATAGTCTCAACTTACTGAGCTCAGGCAATCTTTCCACCTCAGCCTTTCAAGTGACTTGTAACATAGGCATGTCACCACACCTGACTTTTGTCTCCTTTTATTCTTCACTTTGCTATTTCACTCCAGCCACCATGGCCTCCTTAGTGCTCCTCATGCTTAACAGGAAGACTTTCTCTATCTCCTTCATGTTTACTCAAATGTCACCTTTTGAATGAGGCCTTACCTAACCCTACTTAAAAATTCAACACACGAACATACTCCCTCTGTTTCTTCTTCGTAACCTTTATCACAAAATGGGTCTGTCTGTCTATCTAATTACTCTTGTCTTCCTCTCTCAACTAGAATATAAGCTCCATGAGGGTAGAATTCTTGTCAGTTTTATTCACTGTTATATCCCTTCTAGCACATAGATGAAAAGGTCAGCACATAGGATGTAGTATATTGAATATACTTTTTAAAAGTCTAGATTTCTGTGTTCTCTTGAAAAATCAGAAAATCTGCCAACATTGGCCTATGTGTTCACAAGGCAGCAACTGTTAGGAGCTTTGAATAGCTGTAGACAGATGAGACTCCCGCTGTCTGGGGTCCCCACCTGCCTTTGACAATTGTATTACTCCTGGCCAGTGCTGATATGTAAGTAGTGACCTCTACTGGGAGAGTCCCAAAATGGAGAATGATAGAATAAAATAAGGATTTTCAGTATGTCCCCTGGGAATAGTGAGTAGGATTGATTTAGTGAGCCTGGGGGTTGATGTCTGCTACAGTATCTATTGTCCAAGTCTAGGTATGAACGGATGAGGAGCTGTGTAAGGTTAACATAGCTGAAGAATGAAAGACAGAGGAAATAGGGTTTGAAGGAAGGACTAATAGAAGACGAGGATGGGTTGAATGTCTTACTCTTAAAAGAAAAAGAAGAGTAATGATGACTAAAGTTTCTAGACTGGTTGATTAGGAGAATGATAATTCCTCACATAAAAGGGAACTCAGGAAAGAGTCAACCTAGGAAAGAAATCAAAAGACCTACATATAAAATCTGAGTAAATCTAAGTGGAGTTTGAAGACACCGGTTTAAAGGCATTTGAAAACAAAAAAGGATTTTGAGATCAATGCCAGAGATGTGGACTCAATTTTGCATAGATTATCTTAAGAACAGAATATATGAAACAAGGGACAAAAGTAGAGGATGAAAAAGAAGATTCTCAATTATAGGTCAAGTGGCTGGAATGAGATTTAAGACCAAAATTCCTCTTCCTTCGCTACCAAAAGTACATACACCTACACAAACACAAGTATTAATATTTTAGTGTGTTGAAACTGGCTGCTTCCCATGTAATCTCACCTTTCCCCATTCATACCTAGGATAATCTTGTTCTAGTGAAGACAAATTACAAGTGACACCACCAATATTTGGGGACGTTTCCTCCTTGTCTTTTTATTTCCAAACCATATGTGCTCTGTGGATACTTTCACTCTGAGTGAAGAGTAATTCAATCTGCTGGTGTTTAGAATAATAACTTTAAAAAGACCGTTTGTTTTAAATTCAGACACCATGTAAAACTCATCTTCTTCAACAAAGGGCAGGTGTTTGGCACAGCACCAAGAATGTAACAGGTAGTCTCTTTTTGTTCCCTTTCCTTTAAGCTTGAAATAAAACTAAAGTTTTAGCATTCCCCAAAACTTGCCTTTTAATTAAAAGTGAAAGATAAATGTGATACAATTTTCTCTGAGTTTTTAAAAACAAGTTCTGTCTATAAAAGTTGGAAGTATTATTTTTAGTCTCTCATGTAGGGTCATTGTATTGTGGGCCTCAAGTTTCAGATTTTGGATACTCATTTTTTTGGACTGAAGGCTTACAAGGGGTTTTCTACCTCAAGTGCTCCGAAATGTATCCCCCAAGTTTCTAAAATATAGTCTGTCAGGTTGGCTGCCAAATAGACCTACAGAGGTCTGCTATCTGTATTGGCAGACAAATGACAGCAGATGGAATCAAGCCTGCGTCCTGTCTCTTCGGTAAGCATGTAGCCTTAGAAGCGGGAATGTGCCCCTGAAGCATTATGCAGGTTGTTCGTCTAGCATCAGTGTCACTGTCATAGTTGGTGAAAGGGAAATTGGCAAATCACTATACATAGTAGGCAAAATGCCACCCTCTAGACTCCTATAGGCATATTCTCTTCACTCACATCCTGTCTTTTTGCCAAAGGCATGCTTCTAGGCCAAGATGTTTTGCCAGTCTAGACTTTTTTTGGCCCAGTGTGCAGAAAGATAATTAATACTACCATTAAGGCATGTAGTGTCATTAGTATCAATTCCTTTAGCGATATCGATGTACTAGGAAATGAATACAAAACTGAATTCACAACTTTTTGAGCATGTACTCTATTATAGGTTTACCATACTATACAATCATACATTTTAAATTACTATGAGTGAAAATAATAAAACCAAATGCTTCTATATTGTTTTCTACATACAAGGCACAGTTCCAAGTCTTTAGAATATATCACCTTTGTAATTCCTCACAATAGCTGTATGAGCTTAGAATTACCAAACTAAGTTTGGACACAAGAGAAAACTACAGTAATAGTTAAGTTAATAATACCAACAGTAATAACAGCTAATATATGAGTGTTTATTACAAGTTAGGTATCATTATATGTGTGGATGTGAAATAAACATGTATGTATGTGTACATACAGGTTGAGTATCTCTAATCCTAAAATTTGATATCTGATATGATCCAAAATCTGAAACATTTTGAGCATCAACATGAGATAATGACACTTTTGCCTTCTGTTACTTCAACGTATATAACTTTGTTTCATGCACAATATTATTTAAAATATTATATTAAATTACCTTCAGACTATGTGCACAAAGTGTATATGAAACAAATGTATTTCATGTTTAGATTTGGGTCCCATCCCCAAGTTATCTCATTATTTATATGCAAATATAACAAAATCTGAAAATGTCCAAAATCTGAAAATATCCAAAATCTGAATCACTTCCAGTTCAAGCATTTTACATAAGGGATATTCTACCCGAACTTAAACACACATACATATACATTCATATATATAGTAATATATACTATATATAGAGTAATATATACTATATATATAGTAATATATACTATATATGTGTGTATATGTATATATCTTTTAGTTTTATATCAATAAAGGATATACATAAAAAGATATATATATACATATATATTGTATACATTAATTCTTTTAATTCTTACAATGACCCTGTGAGTTGACATTATCATTCTCATTTAGAAATAAGAAAACTAATATTAGTATAATGAATCATTCTAAGAATAGTAATAACAGTTAACATTGTGAGCTTAATATGTCTCAGCAATTGTAGACATTATCTCTTTTAGCCTTCACAGTTGTCGACATTACCACTCTAGTTTTGGAGATGATGAAACCATAAGAATTCAAGAACAAATAACTAGTAAGTCAGGCCCTGAGTTTTTAACTCAGATACTGAATCCAAAGCCTGGCCAATGTGCTAGACTATAGGCAACACATTCTGAAAGCATGTAAGTGAGATGGGTTGTTACCACAGGGATTTGATACAGAGTGAAGTGTGTTTTACAATGTAGTGCATCAGTTGGAAAATGCAATTTAACATCTGTTTTCTGAGGGCCCACTATGTGCAAAGCTGTGTACTAAGTAGTGGGGAAAATATACAGATGAAGGAAACACCCAGGTTACTTGTGTATCCTAGAACTTGTGATCCCATGGGGAGATGCAATAATGCAAGAATAATGCAAGGGAGTGAATGGGGTGGGCTGGGAGTGGGGGGATGAAAGTGAGAGATGAATGCTACACTGGAATATTAAGCTTATGGTGTGGAACTCTGAGGTATGACACTGATACGTTAGGGGTTCTCACTGGACTATTTGTCTCTTTCTATTAAAATCCATTTATGTTTAGCTCTGCTGATGTTGTTCTTGCAGCTATTGATTTTCTCAATTAACAGAAAAGGGAGATGGAACAGTGTGAGGTATGTGCTGTTATTGCTTAGCAAGGAAACTATGCAGATGTACAGGGAAGGTCTGGACATAGTGAGATTCTGTTTGTTTACTCTGTTCCCTCCACACCTGTCTTTCAGGAAGCCTGGCAGTCCAATAGACTGAATGAACTTGTGCTCTGAAAATCCTTTCTTTGGATAAAGCACAAGGCTTTTCTGACAAATTGAGGGGCCCTCACAGTCTGGGTTCTACCAACCACCTGAAGGTCAAAAAGATTTTCTGGATGTTTTTCAGGCAAGGGAAATTTTAAACCTGGAACAAACAGCCTGGGTATGGTAATTCTGAGAGAGAGGGCGTGACTGTCAAGAAGTTTGATGTATTCTGCAAGTCATGCATAGAAAACAACTTCTTTATGTTACTGTTTCACTCTAGTAAAGCTATCAATGATATGGAAATTATTGGTTTTACTTTATTATACCTAAGGAGAATTACCTCAGGTAAAAATGTTAATTCAACAACTCAGTACAGTGATATTGTGACTTCTTTTTATCCTGATTATTTTAGATAAGTATCCTACTTACTAGTAAAAAAGACTAGAGGTGGAGAGTACTAGTTAAAAATCATCTTTGGAGTGAGAGTTGAAGGGGAGTAATCTGACCTGAACAGCACAGACTGCCCTCAACATCTGCAAACTCACGGATCACCAGCACTGGATCTGCTGGTCTAACTGGCCAGGTGTATATGTCTCCTCTCTCCTGAAGGGTCAGTGGTTGCCAGCCACACCTCTGCCAGTAAATGGCAGGAGCATTCCCTGCTCTACAATTAGTGACAATGTTAAGCCTATCAAACATTAAAGGGGAAATGAAATAGTAAATTTGAATTTTGAACAATCCCAAGTCAAGACATTAAACTACAATCATGATAATAAAGAGGACATTTATCATATTGGAAATGTGATTGCTTTGGTTCCTTTTATATTTACCAAAGAATTATTAAATCAATCCTCACCTCAACTGTGTTACACAAGGCTTAGAACAAGATAAGGTGTCTTTTGTGAAACCCCTTTCCTTGAGACTCTCAAACTCTTCTTTTTTTCTTTTAAATCTATACTTCTAATAGACTTCCCATTACGAACAATGAGGATTTCACTCTGTCACCATCTCCCTCCTCTATTTCCCTCTCTCTATCTTCCCTGTACATTTATATACCAATTATTGATTACACAAATTGGTTTTACCTTATTATCCCTGCAAAGTAATGTTTACTGATAATCCAAATAGTGTGTCATAATTACATTACACTTATTGAAACTTTTTTCCCAGGATTTATAAATTGCCTCATTTCTTCATTTGCTTAATATTGTGTGAGAATACCAGTAATTCTTCTAGAAGTCTCCAAAATAATCTTCAAAGCTCCTTGTCAAATTTTTTCTGCCTGAGTCAATTATCTTATCATTTCCCTTACAGTTGATTGACTGAGTTTTGAATTTCAGGTTGCAAATCATTTCCACATGGAGTTTTGAATGCATTGCTCCCTTGTCTTCAAGGAAGTGATGTGTTTTTGAGAGGATAAATTAATACCACATGATCCCTGGTCAGAAATGTAGTCTGTGGCAATTATTTCCCCTTGCTCTCAAGAAGCATTTTAGGACCTTCTATTATATGTGTATCTGATGTTCTGGAATGTCAAGATGTGTGTTTGGTATGGGTCTGTTTTCCTTTATTATGGTAGGCCCTGATCTATCTTTTAAGTGTAGAAAAATACATCCTTCAATTTGAGAAAAAAGTTTGTGATTTTAAAAATTAGATTAGCACCTTCATTTACCCTTTTATTTCTTTCTCAATCTCCTAGTAGTTGGACATTAGCCATAGGGTTGTTTTTCTAATTTTCTTAATTTCCATCATCCATCTCTTTGTTTTTTTTGTTTTACTTGCTAGTAGATTTCTAAAACTTTCTTTCAGCTCTTCCACTGACTTTTTATTTAAAAAATGTTTCAAATTCGAATAACTCTTTTCTTACTTGTTAATTTTGTATAATATTTTTTGTTTCATTAACATAATAACATCTCATCATTCTGAGAATGCTAACTATATTTTTCTGAAACATCTATTTGTTTCCTGAACTGTTTCTATATTACCCTAATCATTATTTTCATTTGTTTGTTTTTGAATTTATGTTGGATAGTTTCTCCACAAGTTTGTAGAGACATAAATTCCCATTCTTATTTAAGAGAAAGGCATTAAAATGCTGACTGGGAGCTCTGCATGACTTGACTGGGTTTGTAGAGTCTTGAGATTCATTATAGAATGGTCAGGGAGGAAAGAACCTTGCCTTTTTTAATGAACAACCATCTAATACCAGTACGATAGATCTTTTCTCTGGTTGGTGATTCCATTTTTTTCCAGAGAAGAGTTCTATTTTTTTTTATCATGGCATTATAAGCCTAACTGACAGAGTTTTTGTTCCCAAGTGCTATCAGAGAAGCCAGAACTTTACTGTTCAGTTAGCAGACTTTTATTTAACCTCTCATATTCCAGTATGCCTGGTATCTCATGTTTAATTTTTTTAATAGAATACATTTCTATTCTAATGAGGATAGAGTGGGATTGGTCTCCTACCCAAGCAGTGTGAAAGAAGAATCCGTGGAAGAATCCACTTTATTTGCATATTTTCCATCCATCTCCCCCTATTTTTTAAGAGTGTCCTGTTCCTCAATTCTCAGATCTTTCCAGGTTACAACACAGGGAATTGTTTGTTGCTCTTGTCCTCTTCTGTGGACATTTTATAATCAGCATTCTCGAATTTGCTAACGTTTTTTCTCTCCTTTCCATTTTCTAAAATACTCCCCTCTCATCTCCAGTTGTCACTTCTCTTCTCCCTCTGTTCTTGGGATTCTATAGAAGACTATATATATTCCCTTACCATCACTTTAAAAGAGGGTTTTCAAAGGTAGCAAGTAAAAAAAAAAGTTATATTAATTTTCTAGGACTACCATAACAAAATACCACAGATTGGGTGTCTTAAACAACAAAAATTCATTTTGTCAATGTTCTAGAGATTGGCAGTCTAAGATCAAGGTGTCAGCAGGTTTGGTTTCTTCTGAGGTCTCTCTCCTTGGCTTGCAGATGGCCGCCTTCTCACTCTGTGTTCACATGGTTGCCTCTCTCTGTGTGTGCATGTGTCTAATGTCCTTTTGTATGTCCAAAGTTCCTCCTTTTATAAGAAGACTAGTCAGATTGGATTAGGGCCCACCCGACAGACCTCATTTTAATTTAATTATCTCTTTAAATTATCCACAAATATGGTTACATCCTGAGGTACTAGGAGTTAGGATTTCAACATACGAATTTTGAGGGGATACAATTCAGTTCATAACAAAGATCATGCTTAAAACATTTTCTAAAAAATTTTTAACAGTAATCTAAACATATTGAAAATATTCTCCATCCTTTTACTTAAACACACAGGATCATCTATCTAAATCAATAGTGTTTTCTGTAAAATAGCATATTTTTCATTAATTAATTATCTCACTTATTATATATCAATTATTAAGTATCTGATTTTTGCAAGGTTCTAGGTTTAAGAAGCACAAAACAAACAAAGGTAAACAAGTCCTAATCTTGGCATACAAGAGATTTTATTGAGGAGGAGGAGAGCAGGGAACCTTTTCTTTCTGTGATAGATGTTTATAGAATGCTTTAAAACATAAAATATTTGTCACCTTAATGGTGATTGTTTTGAAAAAACATAAAAGAATATTGTCAAGGGGGTACTAACACAGTTCATCTTTTACATCAAATGCAACATTTTTCACTTTTAAAAAATCACTTTTTTTTACCCTAGAAGTCAGGCATTCATAAAGGTTGGCTCATATTACTTTTGCTTGTCACCATTTCATTTCAGGAAGAATAACGACTCAATTTGCACTTAAAGAACAGAAAGTAAATAACTGAACAACATTGAAAAGATGTTCCTCTCTGCTACATAACACACCCACATTCACCCTTTCCTCAGGGCAAGTTGATAGCCCTGAGGTAGGGGAATAATGGGCTACAGAGGAGAGCTGAGGGTCTGTAGGCACATGGCAAGGTTGCAATGAATCTGGCCAAAAGCTGCCTTCACTTGGCAAACACATGGAATTGAAGAGCACTGTTGCATCTCTTGCTTCCATGGGGTATTGATTCATGAAAAAATAGTAATGATTAACCTAAACTTAAGCAATATAGTGACAGGTTGTTACTTTGTACTGACAATCTTTGACGTGATTCTCTATATAAATCATGTGCAAAATGAGTATAAAGCAAAAAGTAAATGACATTTCATTTATTGGTAAGTTATTCTGGTAGTTTACCAAAATATGAGGACCCATTTTGGTCTAACTGCGACTACTCAATGAAAAGTCATAACCTGTTATCCATGCATATGTCTCTCCTCATTCCCCGTTGGCTACAGAGGATTTTCTAGAAGTATAAAGTTAAGCTTAAGATGATAATTTGCCCCAGATTTTCTTTACTCTGTGTTTTTCATAGGCAATTTTCTATATTTTGGCATGGCTGGTGCTGTATCATGGTCTAGATATGAAATTCAGTCAAACTAAACTTGTTAATCTGACGTTAGAGAACATTTGGAGAAAACTTATCTATATTTCAGGATTTTTCAGTCAGACACTGTGGCCTGCAGCAAAAATCTTTTATATATTATGTATGTTTATTAATTGTATTTTCCACAGACTGCTCTTATTCTTTTTCAGGAAAAAAGAATTCAGGTGTCACTTACCATTCTTGACACCAGTGCCGAGTGACCTAAAAAAAATGCCATGGTTGTCTTGTTGAAAGCATTCTCTATTTGCCTACTATGCTATGTGGAATCTTTCTTACAGCCACCTCTTCTCCCTCCCTTTCACAATCCCTGATACTGGGTACAATTGCATGTAGATAAAAATAGACAGATGGTTAGCATACATATCGATCTAGGCAGAGAATCTCACAGGCGTGATATGTGGGTAAGAATAAAATCAAGCAGCTTTGGGAAAGATGTGTAAACACTGTTTGAATTTTCTGCTTCTATCATTTTAAGATCTGGATTGATTTGGGAAAGATGTATACTTTTCAAGTCTAGGTTCTTCATGGGCTGAATAGGAACATTATCAACTTCCTCATAGAATAATGCTTTCTTGTGGGGACTGAATGAGTCAAAACACATACAAATGTCTCTATCTTTTTATATCTACAAACACACACACACACACACACACACACATGTTTGTGTGTGTCTGCTCACAGTTTAACTAAGGACTAGTTGTAGTCTAGACACTTGTAGTCTAGTTTGGATATCAAGTATATACCGTAGAGCAGTCCAAATAACAATAAAATATTACAATAAAATATATTTAAAATGCTACATGATTAAATGCCCTATGACTCTACTGAAAGTAACAGAGCTCATGTACTCCATCCAAACCCTAGCTGAATGCCAGTACATACATTATTTTTAAAACAACCCTGCACCTTAATTTTTATTGCTCTAATTACAAAGATGAGGAATGTGAGGCTCAGAGAGGGTAGTCAACTATCATGTTCCATAGTCTTCATCACAGCAGGAGGAGGAACTGGATGATGAAGAAAGGCAGGTCCAGAAGAGTGAGGGGACACTTTAGAAGAAAAGACAATGTGAATCAAGGCATGGAAATAGGAACACAGAAGGCATACCCAAGAGGGAGTGATAAACCAGTTTGTCTCAAGAAAGGTATCTGTGTGAATGAAAAGCAGGAGATGCAGCCAGATAAGTTGACAGGGGCTTATTTTAAAGGCCTTGAATGCCAAACAGGGGCATGACATTCACTAGCTTGTACAGAAAGCGAGAAATAATCGAGAAACCACTGTGCTATGAAACAGAGATATCAAGACATAAATCAAACACCCAAACAAAAGAATATCAACAAAATACTCTCTATCTTCATGGGGCTTACAGTCTACTCTGGGGCAACAGTAGAAGTCTATGTAGAGGGTTGTGGAAGCATAAAGAAGGGCCCTGTCATTTGGACCTGGCACAGACGTTATCAAGAAAGGCTTCACAGAGGACATGAATTTGAACAGTGGAGTTGTATGATAAAAATACCATTTTCAGAAGATTAACTCAACAGCAGCATACAGCAGGCACAACGTGGGGTGATGGGTAGAGTCTAGAGACTGAGAATGATTAAATAGGAGATCATTGTTGTACTGTTTAGGCAAGAGGAAGGGGTAGTGGAAGTGAAAATGAACAGGTAACAAAGCATGAGATTTTACAGTGAAAATCTCAAAGGACTGGACTTGATGACAGACAAGAGTGATAAAGGAGAGAAGACTCTAAGGTTCTGAGTTTAGGTAAGTGGGAAAATAGTATTTTCCTGAAGATAAATATGGGACTTCTGCTCAGGAACACTGATTCAAGGAGAAAGTGAATTCAGGTGAGCCTGGATGACACATTGACAGTAGGATAGATTATCTAGGCATTTAGAGATACAGATCTGGAGCAGAAAGAACATACATTCCTGCATTTTGTTCAGCCTCTATCTGCTTTTCAAACTACAAAGATGAGATGTTTACTTCTGCCAGAAGCTCAGAGGTGGTAATGGGACATATTGTAACAATACAAAACAACAATAATAAAGGCTAATATTTGTTGAAGACTCATTGTATACCAGGCACTGGGCTAAGTGTTTTATAGATATTTCTGGCATTATTTCATTTAATTTCCAAAATAACTTTATGGTATAAGTACTATAATTATCTCCATTTTATAGATGAGGAAACTGAAGTATAGAAAGAAAAAATAGCAAGTCCAACTTGGCAACATAGTGAGTGACAGACTGAGGAGTTCAAACTCATATAATTTAAATGTGGACTACCCAATACGACTACCATTAGCCACATGATGCTGTGGAGCACTTGAAAGGGGGATCGTAGCCGGGCTCGGTGGCTCAGCCTGTAATCCCGCGCCTTGGGAGGCTGAGGTGAGTGGATTGCCTGAGCCCGCGGGTTCGAGACCCGCCTGGGCAGGCGAAACCTCATCTCTACAATAAATCAAAAAAATTAGGCAGGCGTGGTAGCGCACGCCCTCCCGGCCACTGCACTCCAGTCTGGGCGACAGAGTGAGACGCCAACTCAAAAAAAAAAGAAAAAGAAAAGGGGATCGTATGACTGAACAACTGAGCTTTAGGTTTTTCTTAATACTTATCAATTAAAATATAAAAACAAAATTGATTGAATTATTGAAAACCTTTTAAGTTATTTGGGACAACTGGGGTAAGTGAATAGACGTTTCTAATTGTAAATTTTATGACATCTAAATCTCCATTGAATAAAGATAGAATAAATAAAGGTCAAATATGATTGAGAAAAATTTAGCATCCACATTAATATGTGAGATAAGTACAAAATACACACAAAATTTAGCATCCACATGAATACGTGAGGTAAGTACAAAATACAAAGACTTAGTATAAGGAACGAGTGTTAAATACCTCACTAATAACTAAATATATTGACTACAAGTTGAAATAATATTTTGCTATAGTGCGTTAAGTAAAATATGTTCTGAAAATGAATTTTACCTATTTCTTTTACTTTTTAAGTGTGGTACTAGAAAATTTAAAATTACAGAGTATCTCACACAAAAGAAATACTATATAGGTCAGCATTGATCTGAATCCTGAGAAATATGGGGGGACCCAAAAAATCCAGAATTTATTTACAAAAAATGTGTATTTATGCTTACATGTTTAAAGTTCAGTCACCTCCAATGTAATTTCTTTTTGATATAATACACCTACTGAGATGCTTTCTACACTGTTAAAAACAGTTTCCGAAATCGTCAATTTGGATGTCTTTTAGTGCTTCTGCCGTTTTTTGTTCTACCCTTTCTGTATCAGTATAACATTTCCCTTTGAGGGCTTCTTTTCTTTTTTTTTTTTTTTTGAGTTGGAGTCTCACTCTGTCGTCCAGACTGGAGTGCAGTGGCCGCTCCCGGCCACCGCAGCCTCGACCTGCTGGGCTCTGGCGATCCTTCCGCCTCAGCCTTCCAAGTAGCTGGAACTACAGGCGTGCGCTGCCACACCCGGCTAATTTTTTGATTTATTGTAGAGATGAGGTCTCGCCTGCCCAGGCGGGTCTCGAACCCGCGGGCTCAGGCAATCCACTCACCTCAGCCTCCCAAAGGCGCGGGATTACAGGCTGAGCCACCAAGCCCGGCTTGAGGGCTTTTTTCATCCAGGGAAACAAAAACAAGTCACTCGGGGCAAGATCAGGTGAATAGCGAGGGTGGAACATGAAGGTCAAGCCCTTTTGGTTAAAAAAAAAAAAAATTGGTCATTCAGTGCAATATGGGCAGGTTTGCTTGTAAATCATCCATCAAAATGGGCAAATCATTGAAAGAATCTCCAAAAAAAATTTAACTGAAGTCCAATGCAGCCTCTCAAAACAACGCTAGCTAGTGCACTAATGACAATGGGTTCCTAGAACACTTACTTAGCAGGGGAAGCCTATACTACAAAGGGCTCTCCTTCCAAAAAATAATTATGGGTTTTTTGGGTCCCCCTCACGTTCATACTTAAGAGGTCAGATTCATGAAGTGGATGACATATTAATGCTATATAGTTACATAGTATAAATTACATAGTTATTCCTTTTTCCATTATACACCTCTGTTGTTTTGGGGGGAATGACAGCAGAAGATACCAAAATTGTCTTAATTCAATGGCACATAGAGCCCCGGACTCAAACACATTGTTAATATTCCCACTCTCTTGTCTGGGTCAAATCTTTTATAATTTTCAGGAAAAACAACAACTCGAACTGCGCTTCTTGCTATATGTTATCTTTTTTATCTCTCAAAGGAAAATATTTTCCTCATAGCCTCTTCCTGTCTTTCAGCCACAAACTCTATCTACATGTCAGTCTTAATCTAGAGTCTGTTTTAGCAGAAAATCCCAGCAACAGCTTCTTGGAGCTGGCTTGAGAAGACAGTAACTAGAAAACTAGGAGCTATTCAATATCAGGATATAGCCTTCAATGTCTGGATTTTTTTAAATGGGGGATTATTGTCTGATAGTGAAACCTAAATGGTTGTATTTGAGAACTGATGACAACAATCCAGACATTTGCTCTTCTAAGTATTTATATGGATGATAAATTAAAGCTTAAAATTTTTAATTACATGGAAGAAAGGGTGATAGCTAACCACTTGCAAATTTGGGGGTATTCCAAAGATTAAGGAAGTGTCATTAATTAAGAAAAGAAATCTAAGATTCTACCAACTTTCAGGCACTCAGTGCATACGAAGCAACACATCCCCAAAGTTACAATCATCCAGATGTTTTAAATTGGTCAGAGTAAACATTTGATGCATCACAAATTCAACAAAGTCGGAAACAGAAAAGTCACATCTACTTGCAATTTAAGGGAAGTAGTGCTTTTTCCATTCTCTATGCCAATTCTCTTGACACACTTAGCATCTACCCACAGAATAATTCAGATTACCGAATTTATAATCAAATGAATTGCAAGAAATGCTAATAAAATTATAAATACATATTTGTACAATACAGGTATGAAATATTTCAGCCTCTAAGAGATACTCTAACTTTTGAAAATATTGTTTATGAAGTCTTGGTGCAACAGATAAATTGCTTTACTTCACTTCTTTTTAAATTTCTATTTATTATTTTAAAGTATTGACTATATATCCTGTATAATAATTCTTCATAAAAGAGAATTTAAGCAAAAATTCTCTATACATTTTTATTTATAAATTATACATGGTATATACCATGGTAGTAAAAGTATGTATGGAATACTAAAGTGCTATATCTGTAGATTATAGTAATAATGTTCTCACATATGTAAGGCAAATGAAAGATAACTTCCCTAGCAGAGAGCGTTGGGTAAAAGATAACAAATCCATTAAATGCATTTGAAACAGCCTCAATAAAATACTCAATCTCCTGGAAAAATAATGTATCTAACTACTGGTAAAATTGTTTTCAGAACTACTAAGAGAGAGTAACACACAAATACCCACTCTGTCCAAACAAGACAACCATGCACCTATTGAACTTCCAGTAAGAAATGTTTGATTTTTAAAAAAAGCTATTTTATTTTTTAAAAACAAGCAACATAATAAAAATGATAGAACACTCAAGCTCATAGCTAATTGTGTGGCCATAAACATACTTCTTTCTAGTGACTAGGTAACAGAACAATTCATTGTTGGTTACTGTTTTGTTGTTCTCTATAATTCCAAAATTATGTAGTTAGAGCCATAGTCAACAAATCACTAACTAATAGGCCAAATTTGCTTGATTTCTGGCAATTATACTACTAAAATATTCCTATTTATTGCTAAGGATGTATTAGTAAGGCAGATCAGTATTGGATCATCTGCATCTTGTTGTTAATATTTGCTGTTTGTGAGCATTTTTCATTCAGGATTCAATATCAGGGCTAATTGAAATTAAATATTAATAGTCACTTTAAAAATGAATGTCATGTTACAAAGCACTTGCAATATGTATATGTGTATGTATGTATATATAAACTTTAAGATATATAAAGATTAAGATATATAAAAGTATTGCCCAAGTCTCAACGATCTCAGCAATAAAATATTTAGAAATAAAATCTGCTATATTTTCGACTTTTTCTAAGTTATTTATCATTCTCTCAAGCTGCACTGAAAGGTCTGTAGCGCAGAGTGAAAGTAATATTCTGAATTGGAAACAAACACATAAACAAAAAAGCAGTTGATTGTGACTGAAAGACACTAAGCATTGACTATTAACTCTAGCTCTAATTTACAAATGTGCATGCTTCCTAAGAATTTTGGCTTGGTTACCTTCTGTGTTCATCTCTCCAACCCCAAACCTCTTTTAAGTCATTGCTTTATCTTTGTTAGCTCATCTGCATTTATTTGTCCTGCCAAATTTGTCCTGCCAAAATCAGCTTATCTATCAACAAATCATTATCTTCATTCTCAAACTGCGCTACTCCCTATTTCTGTTAATTGTGCAATTCTTCTACCAGAAACCCAGGATACATCATCATGTCCAGGTATCATCATGGAAATAGCATCCTCTTTTCTTTCTCATACAATTTTTCAAGGCTTGCCAATCCTTTCTTCACAATGTCTCTAGCAAATACTCCCTCCTATCCGTGTTATTACTACCATAAGCCATTCTATCTTAGGCCCTAATTACCTACATTTTCTGAAGAACAGAACCAAAACAAAACAAAAACAAACCTCTTTACATTTCATGATAAGTTTTTCTATAGCCATTGCAGAAAATATAAAATTTAACAAGAATAACAAAAATAAACACTGCAACCATCAGCTTGTGTTGGTTACTGCCTTATTACCTCTAGAGTAGATTATTGCTGTAATTCTCCACACTAGTCTCCTTACTCTCATTTTCTGGTGTTCGAAGGTGCGTCTTAATTGTTGCTACTTTATTCTTTCTTAAGCAATGGTAAGGTCATAGAACTCCCCTGTTCAAAAATCTTCAATAGCTTTTCTTGGCTTAGAAAATATTCCTTAGCTTGACCCTAAAAATATAGTTTCATTCTCCCTTTCCAATTTTATTTCCCATGATCACTTCTCAAGTTTATTACGTTTTGACCACACTAATTTTTTTCCTATAAACGTTCACTTTTTTCCCTCATCTATAGCCTTGTTAATTTGTTCTCCAATTTGTTCTGAAACACCCTTCATCCTCAGCTCTGCACAACTAAATGCAAACCCCAAGACTAAATGCCATTTTGCCTATAAAGCAGTCTATGATATCGCCAATTGGAAGTAAATTCTCCCTTCTCAGAGCTGGCAAAGCATTTTACTTCTGCTTTCTTTATGGTACTTAATAGAACACATAGGACAAACTTAGAGACAGATGACTGGGGCTTGGATGCCAGCTCCAGAACTTAACCAATTTTATGGCCTTGAGCAAAACCTTTGAGGCCTCTGGGTCTCGGTTTTCTCATCAATTGATTTGATGTCCAAAGGAGACAATATATGAAGATCTACTTTGCAAACTATGAAGTATTATGTAATCCTAGTTCTTTCTCTGCCAGCCACCCCCTTTTTGGCACTGCCTTTCAGAAGAATGCCTTATCATCTTTTATAACCTAATTTGAAAGACCTACTGTGAATAGTCCAGTGAGTGATGATGTTTGGTGTCATGTGCTCTTAGGAGACTGTTAAATTCCTTATGTTGTTATAATTTTTTTTTTTCTTTGATTTTGTGCCTGATCAGTTAAACTTTAGTCTTTTTGAAGGCTGGGAATTTGTCTTTCTCAGTTTTGCATTCCTAGCACAGAACTTTGAACTCAGTTCTTGTTTGGCAAATGTTTGCTGCACAAGTGAACATGTAAGTGAAAGAATAAATGAATTAATTAATTTATTAACATCTTGATCTTGTGGAACAACTATTTAGGCATAGTACTTGCAGTTTCTCTTTGGATTGTGTTCTTCATGAAGAGAGACTCTTCGTGTCATTCACCTTTATATTCTTATAGTTCCATATGTACGACATGAATAAATACTTTCAGACAGCTGAATGGAGAAAGGTAGCTAAACTGGTCACGCAGTGGGATGCTCCTGTGTATGAACTTTCCTGCAAGATAGTTTTTTCCTCGTGTGCATGTAATCTTAGTATCTCGTTAACTAACAAATGGACCTAATTAAATTTACTATTGACATCAGTGCTTCTTCTCAAATTGCATCCAAGAATGTCTATATAAACATAAATACATCTTTTGTGGTACAGTAACACAAATTTCATTGGGGTCATATCTTACTTAGGTTAAGTTCTAACATTAGCCTTTGTGGCAAAAATCTATGATTGCCAGTATTACTATGGGGAATCCCTTGAATCACTCAAATGTCAGGCAAGATGTTCACCCTAGACAGACCTCTGGGAACTGAGATGGGTGGGAACAGAGTGGCAAATTAACATCTCCTACCTCACACTTACTAGTGAACATTCATCCATTGCATGTGATGGCAAGTGGAACAAATCAGAATTTACTCAATTTAAATGGCAAATTCTCTCTTCTCTATCTCTCCCATTGTGCTTAGTGTATATATTTGAATTTGCATTGTTAAGTGCTTGAATGGTGCAACTCTATCAAATTGTCCTTTTACAGTATCAGTCAGGTCCTCCTTAGTCACAGTACATGTAAAATCTCTGAGTAGCCTGGAAAGATTAATGGGTCTGTCTAAACCTCATTATCCTTTGAAGAACTTAACCCCACTCATCTCCACTGTAACTTAAATCTTAGTCTGACATGAAAAGTCTAGTGTTGTATAGTCAAAATGGCATTTTAGCTTTAAAAACTGCCAAGAATGTGAAGGTTAACATTCATCTTTCTACTCTGTTTTGAGGTGATTTTGAACATATAATGAAGTCAGAGACAATGGCAACCCCAGCGGCTTGAATGCCCTGCTTCCACAGGACTCATCATACTGGATTCCTGGCACCGATCAGCCTTAGAATTCGAATGAGTTTTCCCCCATAGGGAAGACGACTTTGTTGACCCCCCCAAAAAAAGATAATAATAATAATAAAGGGAAAGACAAAACAAAACAAAAAAGAGGTAGAAGCAAAATCTCCTACAAGTCAAAATGGCCAAGAACTCCCTGTCTAGCAGAGTATGAATATTACCAGAAAGGGAACAGAAAGGGAAAATTAGATTATGTTACTCTTGGTGTCATAGCCACTGGATTTCTAACACAAAAAGGAAAAGAAAAAAAGAAAGGAAAATAGAAACTCAAAGAGGACAAAGAGCTACTGGTATTCATAATGTTCTTGTTATATACATGATGGATTATCACGGTAACACCAGTATCATATGACTCATCTTACATTGGATACCAGCACTCATTGTTCAAAAATAACAGCACAAGCAAGAACACATATTTTCAGCCAAAGTGGCAGGGGGCAGGAGGGCAATTTACAAATTTAGGAAAACTGTATACCCATCATAAGGGTAAATTGAATAATTTGTGATTGTTCAACAGATTCTGAGACTTTCATATATGTGTGTGTGTATTTCTAACTTCCGCCTGAATTAAAAATTAATGACTAAATGCCACATGCTCCAGTAATCCTCCATAGATTATAGTAAACTTAAGGTTATGCATTTTGTGAGCTTGTTTATTGTGAATTCTCCTACAGTCATACATTCAGATGTCAAGAAATCTTAGAATTTCAAATACTTCCATCATGAAAATAAGATGAATTCATTGTTTTCTGACTCAGCTATTGCCCAGAAAAAAAAAAAGACAATTCAAAGGTAGAATTTGTATTTTTATACTTGAGGTCAATTATAAATCTTCAGAACACAGTAAGTTTTGGTGTAATTTACTAGCACTACAGAAATGTGAATATTGCTATAACAATGAAAATAAACCAACAAACAAACATAAAGCCCTGTGGGGCAGATTATATGGAAACCAGCAATGTGGAGATCCCTTAAGAGGCTCTGACAGTAGTTCACATTAGTTTGAAGTATCAATAAAGACAGAGTAGAAGGAACTGATATAAGAATTCAACAGGTGAAAGAAGATTTGGTAATGAGGGAAGGAGTTAACGTAAAAGGAGGTAACTAAGGTGACTCCTATGCTTCTAGTTTAGATGACTGGGTAGTAATCAATCAGGCCGAGGAATAGAAAATCAGATTTTAAGAGTAAGATGATGAATTCAATTTTGTTCATGAGAACAACTGATACAATCTTCAAGTAGTGAGTACAGCACAAATTTAAAGGAGAAGACTGGTCAGGGCTTGAGATGTACATTTGGAAGTTGCTGAAATAAACATAGTAAGTTCTTCCAAAAGGGTACCCTATTATTTATTGTCTCTGTTTATGTTCATATTCGCAGTTGGAAAAAATGAATGTTATAAGAATTTATTGAATGTCTATTAAATACCAGGTCCCGGACAAAGCACTGGACACACTATGGTTTTAAAAACTGGCTTGGACCCTGTTCTCATGGTCCTATAACCGAACGTGGGAGGAGGCCCTCGGCCAACAAAATACACAAATATTCAATTACAATTGTGAGAATGGCTCAAAAGGAAACAAGAGCAGCCCAATAACAGTATAAAAATAGGTACCTAACATAGTCTGAGCATCTGGAGAATGTTTCCCTGGGGATGATGACACTTGAGTATGAGTAACAGCTCACGATACTGAGAACCACATGAATGAATCCTTGACCATCTTTTGAAATGTAGAACACATTCCATCATGTCTGAGAAGCTGATTATCCTTCCCTTGGACACTTGTAACATCCTTTTCAATAAATTTCTTTTCTTTGGGGTACTTCTTATTACATTGGAGCTTCTTCTCTGGAGTTAAGGTAAAAGGAGGTAACTAACGTGACTCCTATGCTTCTAGTTTAGATGACTGGGTAGTAATCAATCAGGCCGAGGAATAGAAAATCAGTAAGTAAGATGATGAATTCAATTTTGGTCATGAGAACAACTGATACAATCTTCAAACAGTGAGTACAGCACAAATTTTGTAACTACCCTTCTTAGGGTAGTACAAAACACAGCATTATGGATCAAGTCCAATGTTGTCATCACTCTTGTTTCAAAGGCAGTCAGTAGATTGTTCACTGTTCCTTTTTGCCTTTGCTTCTTTCAAACCTTCTCCATAAATATATATCCTGTTTGATAGCAACGTGCCATCCTGAGCCTGCTATGCTTTGTCAGCATTTGTTACTTCATTTATCATAGCTTACAAAGTAAAAGAAAAGCTTTTCTTTTGTAGTTCAAGTTTACCTATGTGATGTTTTTGTTCAATATATGAACAAAGCCACGAAAAACTCTTTTTAAAAAACGCTGTAAAGGATGGCTAAGTAATTTAAAGTCTCCAATTGGATATGTAAGTGTGATTAACATGTGAAGCCCACTGTGATTATGTAGTCTCCTGTACATCACTGGCAGTGAATGTTCTAAGTACTCTGAGTCTCATCCCATGCCTTTTGACAAAAGAGAGGCTAGACAGTTAGGTGATAAGTGGATGCTAAACTGATGCAGAAGAACAAAGGTTAACATTTATGACTATTTTTTTATTAATACTTAGCAGTTGGGAATGGATTTGAAAACTGACTTATTTTTTTTAACTTCAGTTGGAAAATATTACCTAATGCTTATGTCAGTGCTTAAAAATCCTCAGTAATAAAGAAAACACAAATAATATATTTGTAAATTTCATTACCAGAGAATAAATTAATGCATCCAATAATTACTTAATATTTCTTTTCAAAATGAAACGCAGAATTATTTGATTAATTTACTCTTTTTTTTTTTTTTTTTTTGAGTTGGAGTCTCACTGTCGCCCAGACTGGAGTGCAGTGGCCGCTCCCGGCCACCGCAGCCTCGACCTACTGGGCTCAGGCGATCCTTCCGCCTCCGCCTTCCTAGTAGCTGGAATTACAGGCGCGCGCTACGACGCCCGGCTAATTTTTTGATTTATTGTAGAGATGAGGTCTTGCTTGCCCAGGCAGATCTCGAACCCGCGGGCTCAGGCAATCCACTCACCTCAGCCTCCCAAAGGCGCGGGATTACAAGGCTGAGCCACCGAGCCCGGCTGGTTAATTTACTCTTTTAAAAGAGTAATTTCTCCTACCTACCTTCTTCACTTAATTTTTGCCACTCTTCTCCCTGCCTCATTATTCAGACGCTTTATCCTTTCAGTTTCTTTAACATTCACATCAGGGCTTAATTCACATGCTTCTCAGTAGCATGTTGTTACTCATCCTCAGGCCTCATCATCCCTAGGGAAACATTCTCCAAATGCTCAGACTATGTTAGGTACCTATTTATATGCTCTTATTGGGTCCTTGTCTCTTTTTGAGCAGTTCTTACAACTGTAATCACATATTTATGTACTTTGCAATTGCAATAGAATTGTCCCTGTCAGGATTCACACTGCTTGCTTCTGTTGGTATAAGGATTCATCCTCTTCCATTCCAACTTATGCTGCATGCCATTGCAAATTCTTCTTTCTAAATCATCATGCCACTCTTAAAGAGGAGAAAAGATAGAAAATATATATATAAGTAATTGAGATTCATTATGATCATGTAGTAATAGACATAGACAGAATGGCATTCAGTTAAGGGAGGCTCTTCCACTTGGAGATGGGGAATTATGGAAGTTTTAATGAGAAAGGTGTGTTTGATGAATTGGGATTCATCACAAAGTGAGGAGAGACTGGAACTCTGGGCAAAAAATAGGTATAGCTCAAATAATTTTATACCTAAAATACAGAGTCTACAAGGATAACAAGGGCAATTTAGAAGGATAGTGAGATGTAGAAAGGGAGTAAATCATGATGGCTTGGAATTTAGACTTTTTTTGGAGGTACTGTAAAGATTGCAGTATAAGCAAATAAAAGTCATGATGACATTTTAGAAAATGATTTGTGAGTGACAGTCAGAAAGAGGATGACAATAGAATAAAGAGACTAGTTATGAGGCTAACAATTTTCAGGCAAGAGAAGATGAGGGCTGGACCCAAGACGATCACAGTAGAGATGATAACAAAGGGTAAGGTGGAAGAAGAAGACTTCACCTGCAACCAGATAGTGGTAGAGTTGCTAGGCTGAGGAAGAGGACATTTAGGAGGGCTTCAGGGTCTCTGGCATTCATCACTGAGGACATGGGAGATGGGGAAGATCTCTGAGTAATTTAAATTCCAATGTATCGAATCTGAGTTCTCTGGAGAACATTTGGATAGCAGGCAGTTGGATATATAGCTCTGCACTGAGGAGAGAAAGAGGAGCTGGAATTATACATTCAAGTCAGAACTATTACTACTAAAACATTTTTACCCAGATGTAGGGAGGAATAGAACAAATTCTGAGGATAATTAGAAGTTTTATTTAAAGCAAAAAGAAGGAGCCTCTCATCAAAGAAAGCACTTCCTTTCTTTCTAGAAAGTTTTCTTCATATAATTGGCCCTTTGCTGCTTGGATGAGCTAGTTATGGTGAAAACACACATATGATCACACAGTCACAATCAATGGGTCTATGCACACAGGCATAAGGACAGGTGGCAAGTGTCCAGCATTGCTTCATATGCTAGGCCAATGGGATAGTTCCTTAATATCTGTTTTCTTCTGTGTGATTTTGCCTGGTATTTTTCACCTCTCCTTAAGAAGCAGATCAACGTTTAGCGCCTAGCCTGGAGTTATAAGAATGTATGAGACCATTTATTCAGCTTTTTTTAATGAAATTTTTATGTACCTCTACTGAAAGAATAATAAGTCCTGGAAATGCAATAAAGTTGCCAATTTAGATAAATCAGAAGACAGGACACTTTGAATTACTGAATATTTTAGAATAATTTTAAAATGTGGCAGTTGTGTAGTTTTTACTGGGCTAAGAAAGAAAGTGTTACTTGGTGGTTGTCACAAGAAAGGAGAAAGTCTTTTCACGAATACCTAAAAAAACCCCATTGTGTGGGTATAAATAAAGATCTTCAAAGAGCTCCAAAGTACTCCCTAATCCAATTTGTTTACATAAGGTTTTCTCAATCTCAGCACTATTGACATTGGTCAAATAATTATTTGTTGTAAGAGACTGTCTTGTCTATTATAGGATATTTAAAAACATTCCTGTGCTCTATCTATTTAATAACATTAGTCACTCTCCCCCACTGATTACAATAAAAAAAGTCCCTAGACATTACCAAATGTCCCTGGGTGAGAGATGCAGGGTAAAATTGCCCCCGTTGAGAATCACTGGTTACCTTGCTAATTAATTTAATATCCACCCCCACAGAAAAAAAGAGAAAGAAAAAAAAAAAAACTTTACAAAAGCAAATGTTGGTCTAGGCCCTGTTTGAATGATTATAGAGTCCAAATAGTTATATTTAATAAAGATTTATTGTTCACAATGTGTACTTTCCTTTGGTGCAGAAAACGGGAAGTACTCTTCTGTCCTCTATAATGCCTCCCTCAGTGCAGATTCAGTCATTATTGAATCCATTTTTATGAACATGAGGTCACCAATTACTCAGGAATCATAGTTCATTTCCTATCTCCTTCCACAGCCATTACTAGCAAATTATTTCTATGGGCACAATTTTTTTTATGGGCTGAATTGTGTTTCCCTGAAAATTTATATGTTTAAGTCCTAAACATCAATACCTCAGAATGAGACTATGTTTGGAAATAGGGTCTTTAAAGAGGTCACTGAGTTAAAATAAAGCCTCTAGGTTGGGCCCTAATCCAATCTTACCAATGTTCTCATAATGGTAGGACTCTGGACAGACAGAAACATTTGGAACGCCTGTGCACAGAGGAAAGGCAATGTTATGACACAGTAAGAAGGTGGCTACCCGCAAGCCGAGGAGAGGCGCCCTGGGGAAAACCAAAACTGCTGACACCTTGATCTTGGGTTTACAACCTTCAGAACTATGAGAAAACAAATTTCTATTGATTAAACCACATCTGTAGTATTTTATTATGATATCCCTAAAAATTTCATACATAATTTGATTAAATGAATATCTTGATGATTGCTCAAAAATGTAAGTGTGCAACCTTGTAATCTTTCCAGAAAGAGCTAACAGGCTGGTTTACATACACTCAAACTTATTGCATTCCCTTCTGTCTTCAGGCTCTTTGTACTCTGCTTTTTTCTGATCCCAGAAATGATAAGCAGAACAAGTCTTTCCACAGGATTCAGGAAAACAGTGGCCAGAGAGTATAAGAGAGAAGTGACATCACTAGTAAGGGGAAGCCTAGATCAGGGAGGGGGAGCAGGCTCCTCACCAGCCAACCTGGGTCACAGGTATCAAGTCATCAAAATGCCAGGGGAAGCAGGTGACTGGGGAAGGGACACAGCACTATTCTTGGCGGTGAAAAGTTGTTCCCAAGAATACAATTGCTTTCCATCACTTTGCGGTGCTCGCGGCGATTATCTCACCACATTCACTCCTCCTCGTTTTTATTTTATTTTTAATGTTGTGACTTTTACATTGTAGCAGGACAAACAGAACTGGGGCTTAAATTTCACAATTTTTGTAACTGATTTTGTGCCTCTACCCTGTTTCTTATAGTTGCAATATTATTTCCCTCTAGGAAATCCCCCATTGGGCACCCACCACAGTGCCATTTTCTCCTCCTTGCTACTACCTGAAGCCACACACACACACACACACACACACACACACACACACACACACACTTTGAATACAGAAATGAATTACATGGTCTGCTCTGGTGACCTGGTGATAACAAAATGCAAGATCCCCAACCATGGAAGCCAGTGGTCTAAAGTAAGTGCTACATGCACCTTCTATAGTGAAACATGGAAGAGGAATTTAACCAATCCAAGAGACTAGCAGAAGCAAAAATCTTGCCGAAGACTCCCTACTGTGACATCCAGGAAAATGCACAAACACACATGCATACACACACACGTGCCAAAATGTATAAAATGTACTTTCTAATCATTTATTTATTAAATAAATATTTACTATCTATCTGTGCTGGGCTCTATGCTGAGCACTGGAGATAACAATGGCCAAGCTGTAATGCACACTCAGAAACCTTACAGCTGGTAAAGAAGGGTTAGAAAAAACCAGATTAAATCTGATTTTTAAATCTCTGTATTAAAATTAAGACATCAAAGTATTATAAAATTAAAAGGAAGTTATATTTCTTACAAGAGTACAAGTAGAACTCTAAAATTTGTGGAGGCTACCAAATTTTTTTTAAAGTTTTAAATCACAAACATAGAAGATAATTATAACTACAGATGGTAGGGTTGTCATTCTCTTCAACTGAGTTAAATAAGAGTTAGTAGTGTTAACCGCTTTGTTAATGCCTTCATTGCCACTCTTTAATAAAAATTGAGCATGGTTAAATGACCACGTGGTCATGCTTCTAATATAGCTAATTTTCTTTCAATCTGGAAATTATTTCCCTGTGTTCTAAGACAAACATACTGTCCTTTCAAGAAGTCATTATTTTTGTAAGGATATACCTAGATTTAAATTGAGTGATATTTTACATTTATCCATTCTATCTCTACCTTTATTCTCCCTAAGGGTTTAGTGAACAGACAGGTTTCTTTTTATCACCTCAATCTTATGCTTCATTGGGTAGGTTAAAATATCAATATTTAGCTTCCCTTCTTTAGATGTTTTTTCCCTTCTTTCCTTCCTTATATTTTTTTTTTAGTAATTGAAAAGCAATTTTCTTTCTGCCAAAATGCACAACTATGACTATATGAAAATAAATGTAAACATACTGCTTTAGATAAATCTCAGTTTCAGCAAACACTCTGAAAACGAAACCATTTAATTTGGAGATTTTTGTGAATCTAGGATGATGACCCACAATTTCAAGTGTATTGTTTTCTCAATGGATTCAAAAGAAGTTGAGATTTTAAAGTTTACAACTTAAAAATATAAGTTACAGAATAAGATGACATTCTATAAGACAACATTCTCTATGACTCAGATGTTCTTTAATTCACTCATCTGCTCCCTGTAACCATTGTTCTCATTATATGTTGTTGTCTTATTTATACTTCTGTGGAATAAAAGCTGTAGATATAATGATTTGTAATGACAAAAAGTAATTTGATTGATTCACTAGATCGATATAAATAATGTTTAATACTAAAAGTTGAATCTGATATTTTTACAAATTCTAAAGTCTATCCTATAAAATACTGGTTATTGTAAAATGCCTTTCAAAAATACATTCTTGCAAAATATATGGCAATGCTCAATTTTAAAGCTATTTGGGGATATGTTTGATATTTCCTGGGCATATGCATATACATATCAACTTATGTAAAAGCATAATAATTCAATTGACTTATATAGAAAGCTGATTACTTTCAAGCAGAAAATACATTGTGGCATAAATGGGGACATAGCATTTACACACAGTTTTGGCAACTTGTACGGGTTTGTAATATCATCCCACTAATTGGAGAAGGGAATGAGAGGTAACTGACAGCAGCTGAGCATGCTGGGTATCTCAGGCACATTTCCCTGAATGTACCTTAAAATAGTTTTTGCTGTTGCTAGCCTGTTGTAAATTCAAATGGTGCAAGTTCTGGACAGAAAAGCCTTGATACTCTGGGAAAAAAGAACAAAATACTGTCCCTCACAAAAATAAAAAAACTCATTCCTACAAAAATTAAAAAAAAAAAAACATTTTTACAATTGAAAAATTAAGCCCAAGACACTTTTGAAGGCTTGGAAACTTTTTTTTTAAAATCACTCATATGTCTAAATGTTCCTTCATGTTTAAAATAAGGGCAAACCTGGCAAAACATACGCTTTGTATGTGAGTGTGTATGTATTAGAAAAGGAAAAATAAAACAGTAAGATGATAATGACAGTCTTCAAATAAAATACATCGCTTTTATAATCTGGAATTTTTGTTCCAGGAATTCTTAAAATTAGGAAGAATTGGAATTTTCATAGAGAGAATGGAATATGTTTATAAAATGCTTCTGAAGTTTATTGTTAATTGTTGAATAAAATGACTTTGTATAAAGTCAAAATTGAGGAATGATTTTTTGATACATTAGTCAAACATTTCATTGCTATTCTGACACTGCATACAAAGGCTGGAAGATAGAATACTGATCCAAAATGACAACTTCTTTATAGGAAAAATATATAACGCTGTTCTAACCTCCCTAGTAACCACATGAAAAGAATGATTTTTGTGGAATTATAGCACACTTGTAATAGAATATTGGCATTAAGGACTGTTACATATAGATTATAAGCTATTGGGCATCGTACTCATAACTGTTAATAAATATGTCCATTATTTGACCAAATCCTCTTTCAAATTCTGATCATGGATGATTCTGATGGTAATACAAGCACTAACAATCTCTCAAATTCTTAAAATGTATAGACCTTAAAACCGGATTAGCTTTTGCTGGATAGCTAAACTAAGAATATCTCCAGTTTTCCTTTCTGGTTAATTTTTTTCCCAACTATTTGATATACCGAATGCTGAATTTAAAAACTAACCTCTCACCCTGACCCTCCCAGTTCAGCAGACCTCCAAACAGTTACCAAAGGGTAACAAAACACATTTTCACTGACAAACAACTGGAGGAAAGGAAAGCAGTTACCGTCTCTTCTGTGGCTTAATATCAATTGGCTTGTTGATTGCATAAGGGGATCCATGAACATAAGCGCTTCGGAATCTGGCCACCTTCCCCAGAGTTAGGTACTCACAGCTGCTTGGCAAACTCATATCCAAAAGGCAAGAAGCAAAAGCAAATCTTAGTAGTCAGACCAGCATTCCTGGGAAGGCTGGGAAGAACATGTCAGATAATGGATTTCAGACATATGCTGCTCACTGGTGCCGGTGCTCCTTTTCTTCAAAAGTAAACATGTGTTTCTCAGAGGCTACATGCGCTACCTTGTTTTCTGTTCATAGATACAGGAAGCTTGTTGCTTATTTCTAACCAGGCTCCTGCTCTGACCAGTTATTGGCTGAGCAGATGAAGTAGAAATTCTGTAGCTCCACAAAAGCCTATTTCCACTCAGAACAAATCTCTGAGTAGGCAGCAAGGTTTAATCCATTTATGTAGAACGTCTAAAAGAACGACAACCTAATGTAATAATGGTTGAGTAATCAGAGTTATTTACCTATATACCAAGCATGTATCTGATAGGAAGGAAATAATCAATTATTTGGATATTTTAAAAGACCAAAAAAAAAAACAAAAAAAAAAACGTTTGCTAAACTGATTATAGATACTTACATGATGAGATGTGCACATGGAAATGATTATGGGTGGTTTTCTAATTTTATGGTAAAAAAAAATTGTGGGTTCTTGTTCATAAGTCACTGTTCACAATAGAACTGAACTCAGCCTCTGAGGAACATAAATATTGTAAGCAAAGGTCTCTGTGTACTAACACTTTGACTCTGATACTGATGTTTTTCTTTGCTAGATATATTCTTTCAGAAATGCAACCTCCACCTGCTCTCTGGATGAAGATCTATTGAAAATCTGATAGTGTATTTTACTAATTCTTTGTAAGTCAATTTTTCATAGCAGTGAAAGGTAAATTGGGGAAATTAGAAATGATACTAAATAATTCTACCTAAGGTAGTGGAATGTTACAGCTTTAAGTAGCCCAGAGTTTTCACTAGCCCTCACTCCATGTTCTAGAATTATAGCAACAAAACCACAGAGGACTTTTGTGTAGCCTCAGGATAGCAGGTATTTAGAGTAGTGTGTGAGATAATTTTTATATTTGAGAAATGATTTCTTATCCAGGATTTGAATATACACATCAATCACTTTAAGAGTTTTGGGACCTGGACAAACACAAAGTATGTTGAAAGAAAGCTATATTTCATTCTGTAGTAGCCAAATTCAGACACTGTTTGGGTTTAACCAGACACTGATTACATTCATAAGTTTTAAGTTTGAAAAAGTAGATAATTTTCCATTTAATATACATTTTTATTCAATAATTTTCTTTTTTAATTACAAAATGACACATGCTCATTGTATTGTGTAAAATGACACAGAAGAGTATAAATATAAAAAATTCAATGAAAGTAAATCATCCATTTAAAAACCAAAAAAAAAAAAAATTATTGTCTTTTCCTTCCCATTAATACAATCCTTTTACTTAATACTTATTCTATCAAATATGTATATGGCATGAGAGTAATATATATATATATATGTACACACACACACACATATATATATATACACACCACATATATGTGTGTATTATAGAGCTCCTCCTTCCTTTTTTTGTAGGCTCATACTCTATAAATATAATTCTCTCTATATATAATTCTCTATAAGTATAATTCTTTCTATATAATTGTCTATAAATATTTTTGCATTTTTGCACTTAAAAGAGATCTTGGAAATTTTTTTTAGTCAAGGAATAGAGATCAAGTGTGTTGTTGTTACCTAAGATTCTGTAGCATGGATGCACCATTATTTATTTGACTAATCCTTTATTGACAGACATAATTTTGGACTTCTACAAACGATAAATACATTTTAATATACTCTTACAGATGGTACTTTTACTTCTGAAAATAGGTTGCTAGATCACAAATTGTGTGCATTTTTCCCTTTAATAGGCTATGGCAGTTCACTCTCCACAGTTAGGAAGATGTCAATTTCCCCCACACTCTCGATAATGTCATGTATTGATACTCTAGTCAATTTCTTTATAGCATAAAAAGAAAGTAGCCAACTCTCTGAAACATACAGTGATTACATACGGTTCCTTGCTAAAATGAAACGGCTATCAAGGTGCCTGCAAAGATAAGGGCAGCCTACCTGAACTGAAATATACTGGACATGAAATGGCTTATAAAGGCTTTGCCCACATGTGGAAAAACAGAATTCTGGAGGCTCATCAGAATGAAAGACTACCCCAAGCAAAGTTAGCAAATAATTAGTAAATAATTTGTTATTAATTTACATAATTAGGAAGATATTAAATATAGAGGAAGTCATGCTATGTTTTCACTCTTCAATATAATTTTCTTAATCAGGATAATATTTCATATTTTGGGGAAACCACTCATTCTACAATATGGAGAAGTGCTTAATAACTGCCAACTAATTGTGATGTATGGCAGTGTGTAATTTTAGTTTTTGAGTTTAAGGGGCCCATTGGACCTACTCCTCTATTTACAAGCCCTAAGAACAAAAGCACAATAAAGCATTTTTACCTGTAAGATAATTTAGGAGTCTGTCTGGTAGCAAAGGAAAAGAGTTGCTTCACATAATAATTTCCTAAGAGGAGTAACAATCAGAAACTAAAGAGTAAGATTCTATGCAAGAGAAATATGCGACCTCTGGTGGGTAAAATTCCATGGTTTTCTTAGCAGGTGCATTATTTGCTTGTACCCAGGCAATGATTTACCAAGAGCCTGGCAGGGGCTCCTGGGGATTACTTGTACTTAAATTGGGATGATAGGGGATTACTGCTAAAATTCAACCTGCCAAGAATCCAGAATCTGTGAGAACTCTGGTCAGCTAGCAGGGAGGCACCTTAAGGGAAAAATGGAATCTTCCTATCTTCAACAATTCTGTCTCTGAGGCTTTGGGGAAATAATAACACACTGGAGAGTTTAATTTTATCGAAATATTGGAACCACAATCTATAAAAGGCCTACATTAAAACAGGGCTCAGATCTCACTAAGTATAGCCAGGTTTACCCATCCATGTCTTGTTTTGACATGCTGAGGTTTCTGTGGCAGACAGGTATGGAGTCTAGCACAAATCTCACTTATCATTCCTATTATTCTAAGATCACGAGAACACTTTTAAAAATGCAGAAATCACATGAAGTTATCTGGAAAAATTAATTTTCTCAGGATCCTAGAGGTTGCAATACGAATAATGTGCTGCACAGTAATTAAGAGCACTTGTTGGCAAGTAGTAATTTGAGGTCATAAGACTTTTTTCTAATAACTGTAATATTATTTATTAAAGAAGGTTCTTTCAGCCTTTAGTTGTACCCTGGCCTGAGTTTGACAATTTGAAAAGCTGGAGGAACTTATTTAGGACATGAAAGTATCAATTAGTTCATGAACATATCAGAGCCCAAGAATTGACTGAATCATTTCTACAGGCTTGTGGCTTGGAAGGACTCCCTTCCCCCTCCCTAGATCTTATGTCCTCTGTCCCCATCTGGACTGGAGAGCAATGCTGCTAGGGTTCAGATCTGCCTTCAACTCTTGGAATTCTTTTGATTCTGGCCTCCACACTTCCTGGTCAGTGCATTCAATCAAGTGTTTTTAAATATTTTTTATGTGCTGTAACACGTCCACATCTTTATCCAGAGTCCACATCAACTGTCCATGAGAAAATTCTACTTGGAAGTTCCACACATACTTCCTTTGGGTATTTATAATATAATTCATATCCATTCTTTTTCCCTACCACTACCCCCCAACACATTTCCTTCTATATTCTCTGGTACTATCACCATTCAGCCAATGATCTGATAATCACTGCCAATCAAGCCACAAATCCTAGAGAAGTGAATAATATGGATAGTAACAATAGATAATAGCTAACACTGATCAGATGCATTCAGTGTGCAAAGCACTGTGGTTGACAGGAATTAACCCATTTAATCCTCACAAAACCAAATATATCGGGCACTGTTATTATACTCATTTTTCAAATGGGAAAAACGAAAGGCACTGAGGGATTAATACCCACCCCAGGTCACACAGAGCGTTAAGTGGTGCAGTCAGAATTAGGAACCAGTTAATCCGGCTCCAGAGACCAGTCTATTTGTTTTACCTCTCTATACATTGTATTTTCCTTATTATCTCCCTTATTTATCTTTGTTCCCCATGTTTTACCTCGAGCTAACACTTCCAAGTTTTCCTCCTCAAATCTACCTTCCACTTGTCTACCAGGATCATCCTGAAATGGAAATCTGAACATTGAGTTTCTTGTTTGAAATCATTCAATGGCTCTCCATGACCTTAGTAATAAAGTTAAAATTTTAATTCCAAAATTCATCACAGAGATGCTCTGTGGTTTTGCCCTTCTTTCCTCTCCTGTATGTGCCACAAGTGACACTTGCTAGTGTGCTTCCTGTGCACAGTCTGCCTTCTACCCCACTGGGCCTTCCCAGAGGATAAGCACTCTGACCAGAACACTTTTTTCTTCCTTCTCTAGCTGCCTAACTGCTTTTAAGAATCATATTTCCCCCCCCCTAAAATTCTTCATTCCTGTTTTATTTAGATGCCATTCATCTATTTTCCCAACTGCTTATGACTCCAGTATGCTGTTTCATAGATGTTCACACATTTATAAGTGTTTCCCATGACACTGAACTTTCTTGAGAATAGGAGCACTCCTTTATTTGCCTTTGTAATCCCAGCGCATAAAACAACACTTTCTTGTTAAACAAAGTAATTGAAGTTGTTAGATGCTGATATTCCAAAGACCTCCTTTGCTCTTTCCTTAACTTCCTCCTCAGCTACTCTCCCCAGAATAAAAATTAAAAATATTTAGTGGAGCTATTCAGTATATGCTATTAAACAGTATATTCTATCAAACAAATATTTTGCAAAGAGTACCCACTGGAACATGAGAGTGAGGGATAAATATGGGTTTTGATTGGAGGTGATGGAGATGTGCCTGCCTGAGCTAACAGTTTTAGTTCAATAAATAAAAATTATCAAACTAGTTATTCAAACACTTGAATAGACATAGTACAATGCTTTTATTTAATTATGCTCTATGTTTTGAGAAATACTGACAAATTCAAAATTAAGGAATTGATTAATCAATCTTCTTCTACTAAGGGTCAGCTTCTTATGTTCACACATTAGATTTTCCTGATAATCCACTTCTTAAACACTACACATATCATAATTCACATGGTCTTGTACACAATGGCTACACTGAAAAGGAAATACCATATGTGTGAATAAAGATTCAACTACCATGAAGGGTGTCATAGTATTTTACAAAATAATAAAAATATATACATGTTCTTAATGCCCAAATATTTAAATAAAATATGGAATGGCTAATTAATGTAAATATCATGAATCCATTAAAATAGTGATATTGAGCCCTTGCCTTGGTATTTGCACAAAATAGTTAAAAACTTACATCCACACAAGCATCTTCATCAATTGAAATAAATGTACTATTCTGGTGGGAGATGTTAACATTCTGATATATAAATAGTTTCTTGAAAATTTTATTAGCATGACTCAGTCCTGAATTGTATGTCATTTAGAATTTAAAGAACATAAAAGCCCATAAATCAGTTCGTCAGCGGGCCCCATCAACTTTACAACAAGGATAACTTTTAATTAAATCAGTCAGTTATCTCATTTTTTTAAGACGGTAAGTTTGACATGAATGAACCATAGGTTCTCACCTTCTTTATTTTTCCATATAAGAGAGTGCCTTTGAGAACGATTTCTCACAAAATCTTATTTTGTCTGCTAACTGTCAATTCCTCCAAACCCCAGCAGAAACCTGCCAATCACATAAAGTTAAGTTTATTAAACCTACTGCAGTAAGAGAGAAGACCACCTGGATAAAGAGCTTAGAAGAGGAAGGTGGTTAAGCAGGTATCTCAGTGAGTTTTGTTTGTTCTCAGTTTTGTTAAATACAAGGAAAGTGGTAGGAAAGTAGGCCTGGTCCAAGTGTCATTTCACAGGGACAGGAGATTATTTTGGTTTCAGATCTCACAACCAACAAAAGCTCATAACTACTGATAATCTTATCTCAACAAACCTATAATGTAGCTACGATTTAGGCTGAGCTAAAGCAGCAAGAAAATCAACAAAATAAAATGATGTTCATTCATTGAAGTTTCAGGTAGGCCCACACAATTCATATCTCCAAGCTCTTTATAAGCTGTTTGAATGTTAACATGGAGTGGCATTTTGCTTTAGAATGTATGAAAATGGAAACAAATGAGTTTAATATACACAACAGGCTTTGACAACATGACTTCTTCGACAGATGTCCTATACTACTTCCCACACTTTCATCCTTAAAAAGCACAGTCTACTTGCCAAGAAATAAACTGTTGCCAATGTTCAGCTGCAAAAGAATTTCCAACAATAAGAACCAGCAGAAAGAATTAAAACCCTTTAAGCTTACTTACAAATAACCAAATGTCTTGTGTCATTATAAAATTGCAAGATGAAAAATAATCGTGCTGTAAGTTCTTACTCTGTCAACTAACTGGTTGAGCAAAGAGGATGTCTTTGGCAAACAAGGCTCTGTATTTGGTTGCCAGATGAGTTTTAAAAATCTGCTAATTCATTCATCTTTCCCAGACGGCCAGCCAGCATTAGCTGAGCAACTGCCATACATATACACACAAGAGGTGAATGCCATCCACCTCCTATCTAAGAAAAGAAGTCATAGAACTCATTTGATGTCCAATTTATTCACCATGACAGGATGGACTTTAATTAACAACAATATGAGACAAAAATAAAAGTGGCACAACATCAGTAATCCTATATGACACTCTGTGGCTAGCTAATATCACCACGAGTTTAATTTAGCCGACATCATCATTTACTGCCTTATATCATATTTTTAATGTTCTCTCTTTTAGAGTGAACTATCAACTATAAGGTGAAAAGATACAAGATACACAGCTTGTCTTTGAATTCTTCATAGTATCTTGCACTTTTCTCTACACATAGTGCCACAGCACCCTGTATATTTCATTGCACATAGTAGATGCTCAGTAAATATTTGTTACAAAAAAGACTAAGGGGCTTTACTCTTCAGTTTGCCTGAATAGTATACAGTTATTGTCCTGGAACATGATTACACAGTGCTCTCCTTATGACTCTCAGAAGTATCAATAGATTACAAATTATCTGGCTCTGGAATTGCACACATACAAAGTTGCCTGTAGCTCAAATGTGAAGACTGAGGCATACTCATTATTGTTTCCCCAAATCTATCTCTCTGTACCCTACTTTTTCTAGCGTCTGCATTGATGATCCAAGAAAAAAATAAAGAACAAAAAATAGAAAAATTCATGATAAACTAAATCAGATTGACTAAATCTAGCGAAGAAACGAAAGTCATTCACATAGAGATAAATCAGGCAGGCAAATATTAGCTTGAACGTTCTCTATTAGATGATACAAAAGTCATCCCCCTACATTTAAATCCAGACAGCAGTGAAACATCATTGCTATTGGTCAAATATCTCTAGATCCCTGAATTCTTTCAGCAAAATTCTGAAGTCATTTGTGATAGAGAAATAAATCAAGAATAAGGGTGTTGGTTTCAGAGCCAAGTGACTTTGGTTCACAATCCTGCACTGCCATAAACGGCTTAGGTAACCCTGGTAGAGAAATGATACGTTTCTAGTGTCAGTTTCCATGACACTCATTCACTCATTCAACAAATATTTAACAAGTTGCTATTCTAGGTGTTGGGAATCCAGTAGCAAACAAAGCAGACAAATATCCTGCCTTATGGAACTGACATTCCAGTAGAGATAGGTAATGAACATGTAAGTAAATAAAATATACAAGAGAGATGATAACTGATTTGGAGAAAAGTCAAGAGGCACAAGGAGCTCAGGGATTGGGAGAGGAGGGGGGTTGCCTCATGCCATGGAGCCCTTAGGGTTAGGGTCTGGGGGATGCGGGATGACTCAGGGGTTGGTCTTTCGGTGGTGACTGACTCAAAAAGAGATAAAGGAAGAAAAAAGACTATATTGAGGTGAGGAGTCAGGTATAGGCATGGGCAGTGCTTGGTACAGTATTTGTTAAATGAATGACTAAATAAATGAGTGAATGAACAATGCTTCAACAGATATTATCTGCAGTCTTAAGAGACAGAAAATCTGTTACCTGTAGAAAAAAAACCAATGAAGCTAACATGACCCAGAATTTAACTGTTGTTAAGATTCTACAAGTTTCAAAACTGAAAACTGAAACATCCTTTTTTTTTTTTGAGTTGGAGTCTCACTGTCACCCAGAGTGGAGTGCAGTGGCCGCTTCCGGCCACCGCAGCCTCGACCTGCTGGACTCCGGCGATTCTTCCGCCTCAGCCTTCCAAACAGCTGGAACTGCAGGCACGCGCTACCATGCCCGACTGATTTTTGATTTATTGTAGAGATGAGGTCTTGCCAAGTTGCCCAGGCGGGTCTCGAACCCACGGGCTCAGGCAATCCACTCACCACAGCCTCCCAAAGGCGCGGGATTACAGGCTGAGCCACTGAGCCCGGCTGAAACATCCTTCTTAATTAATACAAGAGATACGGTTTTCTCTGCCATGATTCATTCCTTTGTTGATGGACTGTGTTAGTCACTAGATAATTTACTATACACAACAGTGATTTAGCAGTCATTGAGACATTTTTCCTATTAAATTTGATGAATTAATCCCAAATCCAGGTAACAGAGTGTAAAAGCAATTCTAGAAAACATAAAGTGTTAACAAATTAAGAGCAGGAGTAAAACAGCTACAAGTAGCATAAGACCTTATTATCTACCTTAATTATTTAGCAACAGAAACTAGTGTTAAAATTTTAAACAGCTTTTAAAAATTTTAAACATCTTTATTCCCCTCAGACAAATAATCAATTACAAATTCGTGGACTAGTCACTACTGATGATAATTACAGCTAATATCTATTGAGCATTTAGTTACTTGGTGCCATGAAGCACTATGCTAATAAATTCTCATCTAATTGATTTTCACTGTTGAGAGTGTCTTTGGAAACAATAAGAAATGTCGTCTTCCCCTAATGTGCCAACATTCTCCAAAGAGAAGCAAGTATCTGGTCCTGGCATGAGGAATACCCTGCTTCATGGGGCAGTATGCTCATCTTCGAGCAAATATGAGTGTTGAAAAGTTCTTTGTACCAAAGTTTTATCTTCCTAAAAATGATACTACCCCTTGATCCTAGATGTAGCCATTCAGAAACAAGACCTGGCTGGGTATGGTGGCTCATGCCTGTAATCTCAGCACTTTGGAAGGGCGAGGCAGGTAGATTGCTTGAGCCCAGGAGTTCGAGGTCAGCCTGGGCAACACAGCAGGACCTCATTTCCACCAGAAAAAAAAAAAAGGAAAATCAAAAATTAGCTGGGCATGGTGGCAGCATGCCTATAATCTCAGCTATTCAGGATGCTGAGGAGGGGGAAGGATCTCCTGAGCCCAGGAAGATGAGGTTGCAGTGAACCGTGATCGTGACACGGCACTCCAGCCTGGGCAACAAAGTGGAACCCTGACTCAAAAAAGAAAAAAGGAACAAGCCTGATTCTTTGATTCTTTGTATTCTGACAGCCTATGATTATCTAAAGAGAGCTTTTCATTCTCTCCCTTCCATTATTTGTCTCAGTTATTTTGATGATTCCTAATATGTTATGATTTCCAGATGTTTCGCCATCCTGGCAACATATTTCTGGACTGATTCCTCTTGTTAATTCCTCTTCAAGTGTGTTATCTAAAATTAATCCAACATCTCAGGTGTGATATGATGATGCAGGGCAAAGAGAGTCATCCAGTGTCATTTTTCTATTCACTATACTATGCTATGATTGAGGCTTAAGATAGAATTCTCTACATTTTCTAAAGTTATCTCCTTTAGGCCTTCACCATTCAATTCAGATTGTAAACTTGAAATGACAGTCATTTTTTTTTTTTTTTTGAGTTGAAGTCTCACTCTGTCGTCCAGACTGGAGTGCAGTTGGCACACTCTGGGCCACCGCAGCCTCTACCTGCTGGGATCCGGCAATCCTTCCGCTCAGCCTTCCAAGTAGCTGGAACTACAGGCACACTACCATGCCTGGCTAATTTGTTGATTTATTGTAGAGATGAGGTCTCACCAAGTTGCCCAGGCGGGTCTCGAACCCGCTGACTCAGGCAATCCACTCACCTCGGCCTCCCAAAGCACAGGATTACAGGCTGAGCCAACGAGCCCGGTCATTTTTTCTTAGCAAGTTTAAATAACTGTTGATCCTGTTTTCATATTCCAGAATGTTTACTATCCCTTTCAAGTCCAGGTATCTATAGATATGTTTGATTGGAAGATTAAATCTTCCATCCAAGTATTTATTCTTTATTCAGTATTTCCATCTATATTGTTCAATTGGAAACAAACATATTTAGCTGCATTTTCATTCAGCCCATACATCCAGTGTATCTACCATTATATTACACCACAAGAGACTTTTTAAAATGCCTTACCACAATCAAAATATACTATTTCTATAGCATACTCTGGGTTTGCCAGACAAGAGATAATGAGATTATAACTGATTTGTGTAAACTGGGAAATGCAAGCGATATAATGGGCTTTAGGACCAGGTGTTTTGATTAATTAGACTGAATGCTTTATGAGAGAGAAGTAAAAGAAATGACAGGTGGTAGCTCAGATCACTCAGATATTAAATCGACTTTGTAATATAAAGAAACCAATTTAGTTGAGACCAAAGCAGTGTAACTTGTGGAAAACATCAAATAGTGAACACCAGTTGGGGAATGAAGTGTGGTCTGCCAACATCAAGTTTATATAGCAGATAAGTTGGTGACAAATCAGCAAGTTAACAGCTTAATAGAAAAGCAAGGAGGTCAAATTGCAACATCAGGGTCTTTGAGCTCATTCTCCTATTATAGACTCCTTGATTAAATGCAATCCCATGCTCAGCATGAAGAGTGACATTCAGAGAAAATTCACAGGGGCATGTAATGTGACAAAGAACAAATATTTAAGTAAATTGGAACCTTTTGCCTGGAGATGGGACGACAGGTATGATTTAACAGCATGTTTTGGAGAGTTTTTGCAAAAAATAATGATGCTTTACTGTATTCCATCTTCTCTCAGGAAATAAGAAAATATGTGATTATAAAGAGAAGCAGAGGGAATAGATGCCGCATCTCAGGAAGGTTACCTGACAGTAGAGGATTATTAAGCAGTGGGCGCTTGCCAGGAAAACTTTCACAATATCCTCAAGAGCCTTTCATCCACGCCCTGCTACCAGAGATTCACACAGGAATAGCCCAGGCTCACAGTAGATAACTTATGCACCTGAATTAACTGTGGGTAGAAGTCATTGGCCTGCACCATCTTGAATATGTGCTACTAAAAGCAGCTTAAAAACAGACAAACAAGAAAAACCTTTTCCAATCATTTCACATTTTCAAAGAAATCGACTAACAGTTAATCATCATTTATTTGACCTTACAAAAATCCAGCAGAGTTGGAAACTGTGAAAGACAAAATGAAAATGGAATGGCCCTGTCCTTGCAAAGCTTATAATATTTTTCAGAAGAAAAGGCTTAAACACATGAATAAATTTGCAGTTAATGTGAGAATGCATAGTATGTGGCTCAAATACGAAATGTTATAAGAGCTCAGGGAAAGCAAAATCAAAATCAATAACCACCCTGAAGTAAACTAAAACTAATTCTGTTGACACAGAGACTCCTGTGCTATATCAGTCTAGGCAGGCAACAGAATCCCTGAAAAAAAATTGATTGTGTAGTTTCTAGAATATAAATAGGACACTCTGATCCTTTCTCTTATCAATAGACACAAAGATGTATTTAAAGATAGCAAATATGATACCCAAAGGCTTCCATGATGTTACCTTCAGATATGGCATATGTTTGTACTTTTTTTTTATTTCCATAAAAGAAATGGCAGAATTCCCGAACTGCATGTTCCATTTAGAAAAAAGCATGTAGTCTGTTGTTCTCTTTTCTGTAGGGGAAAATCAATGTGTAATTACACGGAGACAGAAAAGGCTAGGTCATCTGAATTACAATGTCATTGCTATTATGAATAATAGAGTACGGTATCTAGAATGTATTTAACATGTGATTATTTTGCTATCATGAACAATGTTAATCCTCAAAAGAACAGATGGTACAAGCATATTTTAAATTATTCAATGAAGTGTGCTTTTGAAATCACAAATGTGTATTAGCAGAGTGGATCCACTTGGCATTTAACCCTTGCGTACATCTTTGCCCTCATATATTGTAAGAGATAGCCCTAAGTCAAATGAGGAGTGCCTTTTGTTTTTTAAAATCTTGACCTTTTGGATATAAAGGCGATAGAAAACAGGTATTGGGGGGAAAATCAGAGAATTTCATCTGAAATTTTAAAAAGAGAGAGAGAAAAAGAAATATACAACTTTTATTTTTTTCCTCTTTTAATTTTTATATTAAAATTGTGGGGTACAATTCAGGGTTAGGTATACAAATATTCATTGTGCAGGTACCCTTATTGATGAGGTGTGCCCCCCTTCCCCAGGCAGTTATCAACTACTGTCAATTCCTGCCCCCTCCGCCCCCAGTTTCCCACTACTTTCCATCCTTTTCTTATAGTAATATGGTAACAACTTTTCTTAGGTGGAAAACTAGGAAAACACTTAGATGGTAGTCTTTTCTTAACAAGTTCCTAAGTATTTAGACTATTTGAGATCAAGGAGGAAAGTACCTAAACCCACTCTCTAGTTCTCTACTTTTTTTTTTTGAGTTGGAGTCTTACTCTGTCACCCAGACTGGAGTGCAGTGGCTGCTGCCGGCCACTGCAGCCTTGACCTGCTGGGCTCCGGCAATTCTTCCGCCTCAGCCTTCCAAGTAGCTGAAACTACAGGCGTGCGCTACCATGCCCGGCTAATTTTTGATTTATTGTAGAGATAAGGTCTCGCCAAGTTGCCCAGGCGGATCTCGAACCTGCGGGCTCAGGCAATCCACTCACCTCAGCCTCGCAAAGCGCAGGATTACAGGCTGAGTCACCGAGCTGGCTATCTAGTTCTCTACTTTAATGACACCTTCTTCACACAAAACAAGATGTTAGCATGTCTTCTGAATGTTTAGAAGCTCCTGAAAGCCAGAGTACACTGTCTCTTTGCTTTGGGCTATTTATTGTTAGTAGAGTGAGAAAACAAGAAAGCCCCCCCCCCGGGGGGGGGTTCAAAATAGCAATAGGCAAACCAGTGCTTGGTTACAGACCTGGAGCCTTGCTCAAGCTATAGATACAGTGGAGTATAATATTAACACAGAAAGGAAACAAAAGGAAATGCTATGTCATGTCAGAGGTACAGGATGGAGTGGGTGAATTGGTCCTCCACATATGGCCAGTAGGCCTGAGTTAGCTCAACATACTGTTCATTTCTTTTTCTTTTTGATCTAATACTTAAAGCACATGAAAAACGTCACATAGAAGCTGAGATTTGAGCTTCTATTGAAAATTTACAAGGTCTAAAACATAGAGGCCTCCTTCCTACATAGAGCTAGCTACCTCCTTCAGACAGGGCAAGCATTGTCCAGTTAGACATGTTTCTCCTGGCTTCTATAAGTATGTCACTTGAAGACCCTTCAAGTGAAACTTTGAACTGGGAAAAAATAAATGTGCTACCATCTGGTCAAATTCCAGTCAAACTAGTTAATTCTAATCAAATTCTAATCAAAGTTTTGGTCAAACTCGCTAATGCACCCAACCTAGTGTACATCCTGGCCTTTCCACCACATTTACCTACCTATTTTTAACTTTTTACAAAGCACTTAACTTGAATTCCAATAGATCAGAAATAACTTCATTTGTTACGTATCAACAATTATCTACTATATTATGAAAAAATGTTTTCATTTACCAATACAGACCTATATTTAAACCAAGATCAATAAAGCTAGTCAACATGGATGAAGGAAGAATCACTCAATAGCACATATTTTCATGTACTCGAGAAACATATATCATGCTTATGCCAGGAAATACTGACATGTATTATTGGTCTAGTTTCTGGTAATGTGTTTAAAATTTCTGATAATTCTGTTCCCAACATTTATAGTACACGAAATTAACCTCATGCAGACTAAACTGCTTGAATATAGAGATTCTGCTGCAATTTGTTTGTAGTTGTAGGCAGTCAAGTTTTTAATTTAAGAAGATTTTAAGACTACTGTCTTTGTCATCTTGTTAATAGCAATTGATAAAGTCAAAATTATTTGATATCATGCAGATAAAACAACACAAATTGTAACTTTTCCACTATATTCAGGTGACATGTAGGCATAGCATAAATCCGGTCTTAATCAAACGCTTTGGATTGACTAAAGAATATTTCATAGTTTGGGAATTATGCCATGTTGCATACATATGCATGCATATATTTATGTGCCTTTATGGGAAAAGAGGACAAAAAAGATTTTAGAAAAATATATTACCTCCTGTGCCTCACAATATAATGTATTTTCAATAAGAAGAAGAACAAAAAGCATGATACACAGCAGTGGTTTTTAAAGCAATCTTTTGTCTCCCATATGGTCATGCATAACTAAGCGTTGACTAAGTATACATGAATTCCCATGGTTGATTTAAAGACAAAATCCTAATAACTAAATAATTAATCTAATAATTTGCCAGTTTTGGTTTTTCATATAACAGAGGCATTTGTTTAAACATATAATAGTTTTTACTGAAAATAACTGTAAAAATAATTTAATTTGATCATAATGCTGGGTATATATGCATTATATAACATTTGTAGTTCTTTTTTTTGTTTTTTTTTTTTTTTTTTTGAGTTGGCGTCTCACTCCATCGCCCAGACTGGAGTGCAGTGGCCGCTCCCGGCCACCGCAGCCTCGACCTGCTGGGCTTCGGCGATCCTTCCGCCGCAGCCTTCCAAGTAGCTGGAATTACAGGCGCGCTACCACGCTCAGCTAATTTTTTGATTTATTGTAGAGATGAGGTCTCGCTTGCCCAGGCGGGTCTCGAACCCGCGGGCTCAGGCAATCCACTCACCTCAGCCTCCCAAAGGCGCGGGATTACAGGCTGAGCCACCGAGACCAGCTCTGAATTTTCTTATTATCAATATTTGTTTGGGGGAATTTTTTGAAATGTTCTAGATTTAGAATTATGTCATCTGCAAGTAAATGTAGTTTTAGTTCCTTTTTTTTAATAGGATATATTTTATTTCTTTTTCCTGCTTAATCATTCTGGCAAGGACATCTGGTACAATATCAAATAGCAATGTTAAAAATAGGCATCCTTGGCTGGGCTCGGTGGCTCAGCCTGTAATCCCAACAATTTGGGAGGCCTAGGTGAGAGTATTGCCAGAGTCCACGGGTTTGAGACCCACCAGGGCAACTTGGTGAGACCTCATCTCTACAATCAATCAAAAAATTAGCCAGGTGTGGTAGCACGAGCCTGTTGTTCTGGCTATTTGGAAGACTGAGGTGGAAGGATCCCCAGAGCCCAGCAGGTCAAGGCTGTTTTGGCCAGGAACATGCCACAGCACTCCAGTCTGGGTGAGAGAGTGAGACTCCAACTTAAAAAAAAAAAAAAAAAAAAAAAAAAGAGCCGGGCTCGGTGGCTCAGCCTGTAATCCTGCGCCTTTGGGAGGCTGAGGTGAGTGGATTGCCTGAGCCCGCAGGTTCGAGACCCACCTGGGCAACTTGGTGAGACCTCATCTCTACAATAAATCAAAAAATCAGCCGGGCGTGGTAGCACACGCCTGTAATTCTGGCTACCCGGAAGGCTGAGGCGGAAGGATCGCCGGAGCCCAGCAGGTCAAGGCTGCGGTGGCCGGGAGCGGCCACTGCACTCCAATCTGGGCGAAAGAGTGAGACTCCAACTCTAAAAAAAAAAAAAAAAAAGTAGGCATACTTGCCTTCCTGATCTTAATAAGTAAGTTTTCAGTCTTTCACATTTGAGAATGTTAAATTTTGTCAAGTGCTTTCATGCATCTATTAAGACAAACATGTGTTTTTGTTTCTTTGTTCTATTGATATAATATTTTAAATAGATTGACTTCCTTATGTTGAATCAGTCTTGCATTCTGGGGATTATTTCCAACTGGTCATTGTGTATAACTTTTTTTTTTTTTTATAAAGATACAGGTTATAATTCAGGGTTAGATATACAAACGTTGATTATGCAGGTACCTTTGTTGATGAGGTATGACCCTCCCTCCCCTAGTAGTTTCCCTCAACTGCCAATCCCACCCCAACTCCACTGACAGTTTCCCACTGCCAATTCCTTTCTTATAGTATTATAATTGTTCAAGGTCCATTTATGAGTGAGAATATATGGTACTCTGTTCTTTGTTTCTGTGATAGATCACTGAGTATGATCGGCTCTAAATCCATCCAAGTTGCTGTGAAGTCCATATGTTTTTCCTTCTTTATGGCTGTATAATACTCCATTGTGTATATGTACCACACTTTCTTTATCTGGCCCAGCTACCATGGACAACATGGTTGGTTCCATATTTTTGCTATTGTGAATAGAGCTGCAACAAACATATGTGTGCAAGTATCTTTTTTGTAGACTGATTTAAGTTCCTCTGGGTATATTTCCAACAGGAGAATTGCTGGGTTGTATGTAAGGTCAATTTCTAGTTTTTTCAGAAATGCCACACTGTTTTCCAAAGAGGTTGCACTAGTTTGCATTCCCACCAGCAGTGTAGAAGCATTCCTTTTTCTCCACATCATCACCAGCATCTGTTGTTTTTTGTTTTATTAATGATGACCATTTTTACTGGGGTTAGGTTGTATCTCAATGTGGTTTTGATTTGCATTTCTCTGATGATGAGTGAGGCTGAGCCCTTTTTCACGTGTCTGTTGGTTTTCCATACATCTTCTTCTGAGAAGTGTCTATTCATGTCTTTTGCCCTCTTTTTAATAGGGCTATTTGTTGCTTTCCTTTAGGCACATTTGAGTTCCTGGTAGATCCTAGATGTTAGGCCTTTGTTGGATAAAAAGTAGGCAAATATTTTTTCCCATTCTATGGGCTGTCTCCCTGCTCTCTTGATGGTTTTTTTTGCTTTGCAGAAGCTTGTCAATTTGATTAGGTCCCACTTGTCTATTTTATTTCTTAAGGTATGAGCATTTAGGTTTCTGAATAAGAATGGGTTGCCAGTTCCAATTTCCATAAGGGTGTCTCCTGCGTTTTCTAAGATTCTTATAGTTAGAGGCTTTACATTTAAGTGTTTGATCCATTTAGAGTTAATTTTTGTGCATGGTGGTAGGTAGGGTTTCTGTTTCAAGCTTCTGCATGTGATCAGTCAGTTTCCCCAGCATCATTTACTGAATAGACTCTCATTTCCTCAGTGATTGTTGTTGGAGACTTTGTCAGAGATGAGTTGGTTAAGAAATTGAGGCTTTGCTTCCAGAATCTATATCCGGTTCCATTGGTGTATATGCCAGTTCTTGTACCAATACCAGACTGTTTTGATTACTGTAGCCTTATAGTAAAGTTTGAAGTCTGGAAATGTGATTCCTCCTACTTTGTTTCTTTTGCTAAGGCTTGTTTTGACTATTCATGGTCATTTATGTTTCCATATGAATTTGTGTATTGTCATTTCCAGGTCTGAGAAGAATGATGTTAGTAACTTAATGGGTAGTTGATTGAATCTGTGGATTACCTTTGGTAGGATGGACATTTTAACAATGTTGATTCTTCCTATCCATGATCATGGAATATTTTTCCATTTGTTTGTGTTTTCTTGGATTTCTCTGAGCAGTGTTTTATAGTTCTCATTGTAAAAGTCTTTCACTTCTCTGTTTAGGAAAATATGAGGTATTTCATTTGTGTGTGTGTGTGGCTATTGTGAACGGGACTGTGCTTTTAATTTGGGTTTCTGACTGCTTGTTTTTGATATATAGAAATGCAACCATTTTGCACATTTATTTTGTACCCTAAGACTTTGCCAAAGTCCTTTATCTCTGCAAGCAGGTTTTTGACAGATTCTCTTGGATTTTCAAGGTATAGGATCATATCATCAGCAAAGAGAGATAAATTAACTTCCTCTTTTCCTGTTTGGATATCCCTGATTTTCTTCTCTTGTATAATTGTTCTAGCTAGGACTTCCAACACAATGTTGAACAATAGGGGTGGGAGTGGGCAGCCTTGTCTTGTTCCAGTTTTCAGGGGAAATGTTTACAGTTTCTGGTATGTTAGCTGTGGGTTTATCATAAATGGCACTTTCTATTTTGAGGTATGTCCCTTATATACCTAGTTGTTTGAGGGTTTTTATCAAGAAGAGATGTTGAATTTTATCAAAGCTTTTTCTACATCTAATGATATAGTCATATGGTTCTTGTCTTTACATCTTGTCTTTAATTACATTTATGATCTTGCAAATGTTTAACCAGCCCTGTATCCTGGGTATGAAGTCTACTTGGTCATGGTGAATAATTTTTGAGATATGTTTTTGGATCCAATTTGCTAGAATCTTGTTGAGGATTTTTGCATCAATGCTCATAAGGGATATTGGCCTGTAGTTCTCTTTTTTGATGGATGTTTACCTGGTTTGTGTATCAGTGTGATGTTAGCTTCATAAAATGATTTGGGGGAGAATTCCATCTTTCTCAATTACCTGGAATACTTTCAATAGAACAGATATCAGTTCCTCCTTGTACGTTTTGTAGAATTCTGCTGGAAAGTCATCTGGTCCAGAACTTTTTTTTTAGGTAGTTTTCACATGACAGAGTCATTTACCTGGGTTGTTATTGGTCTATTTAGTGTCTTCTTGTTTCAACCTGGGGAGGACTTGTGATGTCAGAAAATCCTCCCTTTTATTTGGGTTCTCAAGTTGTTTCCATAGGTATACACAGTAATCTCTGATAATCTTTCATATTTCTTTGGGGTCAGTTGTGATTTGTTCTTTTGTGTTTCTGATTGTGTTTATTTGGGTGTTGTCTCTATTTTTCTTGGTCATTCTCACTAGAGTTTCATCCAACTTGTTAATTCTTTCAAAGAACCAGCTTTTTTTTGTTGTTGATGTTTTCTACATTATTTTTATTCTATGTCTCATATTTGGGCTCTTATTTTTGTAATTTGCATTCTTCTGCTAAAGTTGGTGTTTTGATGGTCTTCTCTTTCCAGTTTTCTTAGGTGATTTGTTAGACCCTCCACTTGTGATCCTTCTGCTTTCTTGATGTGTGCACATAGAAATATAAATTCCCCTCTTAGAATTGTTTTCATGGCATCCCAGAGGTATTGGTAAGATGTTTCTTCATTTTCATTTGTTTCCAAGAATGTTTTAACATTTCCTTTGATTTCATTGTTGACCCAGTAGTTGTTCAGCATCGTGCTGTTTAGTGTCCAAGTCTTTTGTGGGCTTTGGGGAAATGTTGTTGGTGTTGATATTTATTTTTATTCCACTGTGGTCTGAGAATGTACATGGCAAGATTTCAAGCTTATGTAATTTGTTTATGCTTGATTTATGGCCAAGGATGTGATCAATCTTGGAGTACCATCCATGTGCTGATGAGTAGAATGTTTATTCTGTGGTTGATGGATGAAGTAATCTGTAGGTATCTATTAAGTCCATTTAGTCCAGTGTCAAGTTTCGGTTTTGGATCACCTTGTGGACTTTTTGCCTTGATGATCTATCTAGGGCTGTTAATGGGGTATTCAAGTCCCCTGCTATAATAGAGTTAGAGTCAATATCTTCTTTTAGTTTACTTAGTAGTTGCTTTATACATGCTGGTGCATATATATTTAGGGTGGATATTTCTTATTGATGGATTGAACCTTTTATCATTATTTAGTGTTCCTTTGCATCTTTTTACATTTTTGATAGCTTAAAGGTTGTTTTGTCTGATATTAAGATTGAAACTCCTGTCTTCTTTTGTGATTCATTTGTCTGGAAACTCATTTCCCATCTTTTAACTTTGAGTCTGTGTGTGTTCCTTGTAGTGAGATGAGTCTCCTGGATGCAGCAAATAATTGAGTCATGTTTTCTTATCTATCTTGCCATTCTGTGTCTATTCAGTGGTGCATTTAGTCCATTCACATTCAGGCTGATTATTGAACTGTGATTGGTTATCCCTGTCATGAGGTTCTTGTGAAGAATTTTCTTCGTTTGCTTGTTTTCTTTTGGTTTTGGGGTTGATGTATGTGTGTGTTTTCAAGTTTCTTGTTATGCTGTATTCTCTGTTTATTCTGTGTTCTGCTGTTCTCTTGGGAAATGTGTGATCATTCTTTTTTTCTCTCTTCTGTGCATAATACCATTTTAAGTGTCTCCTGTAGAGCTGGTCTGGAAGCTGCATAATCTCTTAGGGATTGGATGTCTGGGAAGGATTTTAATTCTCCATCACTGATGAAGCTGAGCTTGGTTGAACAGGAAATTCTTGGTTGAAATTGTTTATCTTTGTGGACTTTGAATATAGGGCTCCAGTCCCTTCTTGCTTGTAGTGCTTCTGCT
>CAUYQG010071758.1:0-15423 GCA_963574415.1 Tarsius wallacei | reverse complement strand
GATGAGGTCTTGCTTGCCCAGGCGGGTCTCGAACCCGCGGGTTCAGGCAATCCACTCACCTCAGCCTCCCAAAGGCGCGGGATTACAGGCTGAGCCACCGAGCCCGGCATGTTTATAGGCATTTAAATTGCTTTCTTCATTTGTCTCTTGTGATTAATGCTTTGCATTCATCTTTCTGGCCTCTTCCACTGAACAGATAAATGAATAAGCAAAATGCGGTATATCCATACAATGAAAATTACTCATCCTTAGAAAGGAATGAAATTCTGATACATACCATAGCATACAATGTGCATGAAGCTTGAAAACATTGTGCTAAGTGAAATAAGCCAGGTGCAAAAAGATAAATATTGTATGAAGTACTTAGAATAAGCATAAAATCATAGAGAAAAAAAGAATAGAAAGAATAGAGGTTATCAAGGGCTAGGGTGGAATGAGAAGTTATTGTTTCATGGGCACAGAATTTCTGTTTGGATTGATGAAAAAGTTCTCGAAATAGATAATAATGATGGTTTCACAATATTGTGAATATACTTAATGCCCCTGAAATATATACTTTAAAGTGGTTATTTTTATGATGTGTATATTTACCACAATTTTTAAAGGTTAAAAAAATCTTCCAAATTGTGTTGTATTTGTGATTATTAAGTACAATTTTTAAACTTTATTAGAAAAAGAGAATTGGAAATTTTACGTAATATGGTAACTCTCACTGTGTGCTTGACAAATGTACTCAAGGGCAACTTTTTGAGACTTAATAAACTATTATCAGTTGTGAATAAAAACTGATTTGTATCTCTTGGGGCAATAGAACCACAACTTCTGGCATTATCTTGTTCTACTAGAGAGAAAACAGAAAGTTAACACATAATCATATGGGGTCTGGGATCAAATCAAACAGTACATAGCCAAGTCAAATGAGAATGAAGTAATCCTTAGGTTGGCCTGTTAGATGATACCTTTTGATAATATAATATTACATTAAAATATTATGTCAGAGTTTTAGATAATTTTTTTGCAGTCCCATACCACAAAATTTCTTTTCTTAATGCTAATCTGTAACTAAATCAGGTCTTTATGTTGATGTTAATAATCTCCATATGTTATTCTTGACCAACAAAGAAAAAAGTTGATCTTACATTGTCCCTGATTACTTAAATAGTTGCAAAAAGAAGTGTTAAATATATGGTAAAATCTGTCCTCCTCCAGGTTCTCAAATGTGCTAATACTCATGGTCTTCTGAAAGTTCTCCCTTATCACATGTGAGGCTGGAGACATAAAACAAGTATTAGCTTTTACCTGGGAGGACTTGGTAGGTAATGCCTTAATATTTAAAGTGCAATTATTGTTCCTTAATAGTGAGATTTTTATGCCTTATAAGGGCGATGTATGGCCTTGGGCATCCAATTAATTTCCAAGGAGAAAAAAAGACAGATTCTTGATAAAACTAGCAAATAATATGTTACCATAACAAGTAAGAAAACTCAGTAAAAGTGTATTGCTCTGAACTATCAGATAACAATAAAAATTAGACACTGTTTGGATGATGTATTTCAGTTGAAAAGCGTCATCCACTAAGTTGAGGACCAGAGATAGAAAGAGAAGGAAAGTACTCTCTCATACTTCCATCAGAAAAAAGAAGATTTAAATAAAATTACTATTCCAAGCAATTGCTATGCACAGTTGAATTTCCTTTATAAACTCTTTCAAGTCTGTGTAATTAATACTTGTTCTACTAGATTATGAGTCTGCCTTCTGCTGTCATAAAATCTCGGCCTCTGAACCAAAAATAGAAATCCTTGACACAAAACAAAACTTAAAAGTAATTGGTATAGTCAGTACTTTATAGCAAAACCTTTAAGCAAGTGTTAGAGGAAAGCAAAAACCACATAGAGATGAGATTAAATGGTGGTGTTTAATTTATTACAGTAACCAATATTTTTAAATGGAGAAGAATAAATTTCTGCATTCAAGTGCAATACTTTACTGTTTCATAAAGTCTTAATCAATGTTTCACTTGAGGGTATGAACATCTCCAATTTTCTATTTCAATCTCCAACCTATTGGGTAATGTATACAGTCCCTAAACCACTTGCATTAATAATATTTTCCCTAAGTAGAATTAACTAGGAAGGTTGAGTGCTTTAGATTTGACAGCTCATCTTATGTAATTCATACAGATGTGTAGAACTAATGAAGAATTATGGAGCATGCCAAACAAGACTAATTTATTTTAGCATCACCCATTTTAAATGGTGAAAATCTTTATGACGTTTCCAGAGGTCCTCTAGAAAACCTAAAGGACAATTCTCTTGTCCTAAGTCAAATCATGAAATATTTACTTTTCTGAATTTAGGATATAATTTTGGGTGGACAAAAATAAAAAGTGTTATCAGAGAAAATCTGGCCACTTGCTTAAGATGAAAGTATAGGTGCAGAGAAGCTTACTATCTAATAAAGTGACAATATTCTAAGATAAACATTATAAGAGATATCATAATTTTAGAGAAATGTATCCCCTTTGAAGTACATAACTAGTGCTGCACCAAACATGTTTTTCCCTTACTTTTCCTTCTAACTTTATTGAAGTATGATTAACATGTAAAAATTATATATATTGAAGATGTACATGATATTGTGATATACACATATGCTGTGAAAAATGATTACCACAATAAATTAACATATCTATTAACTCACATAGTTGCCCCCCCATATCTCTCTATCTGTCTCTCTCTTTCTTTCTCTTTGTGCGTGTGTGGGAGGGGGCAGGGGTGTGTGCATATGTGTGTGTGTTTGTTGAAAATACTTAAGATCTGCTCTCTTGGCAAATTTCAAGTATTCAATACATTATTAGCTGTAGTCACCATGCTGTATATTTGGCCTCCAGAATCTATTCATCTTAAAACTGAAAGTCTATACTGTTTGACTAACAAATCCACCTTTCCCCTACCTTCCAATCCCTAGTAGCCAATCAATTCGATTTTTTTTTTTTTTTTTTTAGATTTCCCAGATAAGTGAAATCATGCAGCATATTTGTCTTTTTGTGCCTGGCTTTCTCACCTAGCATAATGTTCTTCAGGTTCATCCATAATGTCAAAAATGACAAGATTTTCTTCTTTTTAAAAAGGCTGTATGTATTTCACTGTATGTACATACCACATTTTCTTTAATCATTCACTCAGTGAATGAATCTGCAGACACTTAGGTTCTTTCCATATCATGGTTATTGTGAGTAATGCTGCAATAAACATGAAAGTTCAGGTAACTCTTAGAGATCCTGACTTCGTTCTGCTGAATAAATACCCAGAAATGGGATAACTAGGACATACAGAGTACTATTTTTAATTTTCAGGAGAATCTTTATACTATTTTCTGTAGTAGTTGCATCATTTTACAAAAAAGGTATCTGAACATGCATGTTTATTCCACATCCTCCCCAACACTTGTTACCTTTTGACTTTTTGTTAATAGCCATCCTAATAGATGTGAGGTAACATCCTATTGTAGTTTGGGGTTTTTTATTATATATATTTTATTTTAAAGATGTGGAGTACAATTCAGGATTCAGTATACAAGTGGACATCATACAGGTAAAGTTTGGGGCTCCCTTTGGTACTCACTTTGCCTGGTTTGAGATCAGGTACACTTATGGATGTTATGCTACCCCTCCACCACCCCGACAGTATCCCGCTACTGCCAATCCCTTTCTTACAGTGTTATGGTAAATGTTCAGGGCCCGCTTATGAGTGAGAACATCTGGCACCCAGTTCTTTGTTTCTGTAATAGATCACTGAGTATGATAGACTCTAAATCCATCCAAGTTGTTGTAAAGTCCATATGCTTGTCCTTCTTTATGGCTGCATCATATTCCATCATGCATATATTCCACATTTTTAAATCCAGTCCAGTTTCAATGGGCAGCATGACTGATTCCATGTTTTTGCCATTGGGAATGGTGCTGGAATAAACATGCATGTTCAGATACCTTTTTTGTAAAATGATTTGAGTTCCTCCAGCTATATTTCCTGTAGGGGGATTGTTGGTCATATTAAAGGCCAATTTCTACTTCTTTTAGAAATCAACACATTGTTTTCCATAGAGCTTGAACTAGCTTACATTCCCAACAGCAGTATAGAAGTGTTCACTTTTCTCCACATCCTCCAGTATATTGTTTTTTGTTTTATTAATGATGGTCATTCTTACTAGGTACCTAAATGTGGCTTTGATTTGCATTGTTCTGATGATTAGTGAGGATGAGCACTTTCTCATGTGTCTGTTGGCTACACATATGTCTTCTTTTGAGACGTCTATTTATGTCCTTTTTTTTTTTTTTTTTTTGAGTTGGAGTCTCACTCTGTCGCCCAGACTGGAGTGCAGTGGCCGCTCCCGGCCACCGCAGCCTCGACCTTTTGGGCTCCGGCGATCCTTCCACCTCAGCCTTCCAAGTAGCTGGAACTACAGGTGCGCGCTACCACACCCGGCTAATCTTTTGATTTATTGTAGAGATGAGGTCTCGCTTGCCCAGGCGAGTCTCGAACCCGCGGGCTCAGGCAATCCACTCACTTCAGCCTCCCAAAGGCGCGGGATTACAGGCTGAGCCACCGAGCCCGGCTTATTTATGTCCTTTTTAATGGATCTTTTTTTTTTTTTCTTTTTTGCATGTTTGAGTTCCTTGTAGATCCTGGATGTTAGGCCTTTGTCAGATATACAGTTGGCAAATATTTTTTTCCATTTGTGAGTTGTCTACCCACTTTCTTGATGGTTTCCTTTGCTTTGCAGAAGCTTTTCAGTTTAATGAGTTCCCACTTGTCTATCTTATCTCTTATGGTATGGACATCTGAGGTTTGATCAGGAATTTGTTGCCTATTCTGGTTCTCTTAAAGGTGCCTCTTGCATTTTCTAAGATTCTTATAGTTTGAGGTTTTACATTTAGGTCTTTGATACATCTAGAATTGATTTTTGTGTTTGGTAATAGGTGGAGGTCCTGTTTCAATCTTCTACACGTGGTCAGCTAGTTTTCCCGGCACCATTTACTAAATAGGTTCTCCTCTCCCCAGTGGTTGTCAATGGAAGTTTTGTTGAAGATGAGTTGGTTGGGAAATTGAGGTTTTGCTTTCGAAATCTCTGTCCTGTTATATCGGTCTTTATGCCTGCTCTTGTACCAATACAATAAGGCTGTTTTGATTAATGTAAACTTATAGTAAAGTTTAAAGTCTGGAAGTGTGATATCTTCCACTTTATTTATTTTGCTGAGGATTGTTTTGTTATTATATTTCCATATGAATTTCTGTATTGTCATTTCCAGGTCTGAGAAGAATGATGTTTGCAATTTAATGGGTATTGTGTTGAATCTGTAGACTGCCTTTGGTGGGATGAACATCTTAACAATGTTAATTCTTCCTATCTATGACCATGGAATATTTTTCCATTTGTTAGTGTCTTCTTTGATTTCTTTGAGCGGTGTTTTGTAGTGTTCATTGTAAAGGTCTTTCACTTGTCTGGTTAGAAAGATGCCAAAGTATTTCATTTTTTCGAGACTATTGTGAATGGGATCATGCTTTTTATTTGATTCTCTGCCTGTTTGTTGTTGATGTATAAGAATGCAACTGTTTTTTGCACATTTATTTTGTACCCTGAGAATTTGCCCAAGTCCTTTATCAGTGCAATGAGGTTTTGACAGATTCTTTTGCATTTTCAAGGTATAGGATCATATTATCAGCAAAGAGGGATAACTTAACTTCCTCTTTTCCAATCTGGATACCCCTGATTTCCCTCTCTTGTCTAATTGCTCTAGCTAGGACTTCTAACACATTGTCGAGCAAGAGGGGTGAGAGGGGGCAGCCTTTTCTTGTTCCAGTTTTCAGGAAGTGCTTTCAATTTCTGTCTTTTTAGCAATATTTTGGTTGTGAGTTTATCACAGATGGCACTTACTATTTTGAGGTATTTTCCTTTAATAGCTAGGTGTTCAAAGGTTTTCATCAAGAAGGGATGCTGGATTTTAATGAAAGCTTTTCCTGCATCTAATGATATGATCATGTGGTTCTTGTTTTTACATTTGTTGATGTCTTTAATTAGATTTATGGTCTTGTGGATGCTGAGTCAACCCTGCATCCCAAGGGTGAAGCCTATCTGGTCATGGTGGATTAATTTTGAGAGGTGTTATTATATCCAATTTGCTAGAATCTTGTTGAGAATTTTTGCATTTATGTTCAAGGATATTGGCCTGTAGTTCTCTTTTTCTGTTGAATCTTTACCCTGTTTGGGTATCAGTGTGATGTTAGCTTTGTAAAATGATTTGGGAAGCCATCTGGTCCAGGGCTTTTTTTTTTTGTAGGTAGTTTTCTTATGATGCAATCAATTTCCTGGGTCATTATTGATCTATTTAATTTCTCAATGTCCTCTTCTTTCAAACTTGGGAGGTTGTATGATTTCAGAAAGTCCTCCATTTCATTTAGGTTATCAAGTTTATTTCCATACAGGTGTGCATAGTAATCTCTGATAATCTTTTATATTTCTTTGGAGTCAGTTGCGTTTTGATCTTTTGCATTTCTGATTGTGTTTATTTGGATTTTTTTCTTTTTCTTGGTCAGTCTGACTAGGGGTTCATCAATCTTTTTTTTCCTTTCAAAGAACCAGCTTTTTGTTTTGTTGATTTTTTTCTATGATATTTCTGTGTTCTTTGTCCTGTATTTGGGCTTTTACTTTGGTGATCTGAATTCTTTTGCTAAAGTTAAGGTTTTGCTGGTCTTGCCTTTCCAACTCCCTTAAGTGGCTAGGCTGTTAATTTGTGACCTTTATATTTTGTTGATGTGTGTTCATAAAGATGTAAATTTCCCTCTTAGACCTGATTTCATGGCATTCCAGAGGTTTTGTTAAGATGTTTCATCATTTTCATTTGTTTCCAGGAATCATTTTATTTCTGTTTTGATTTTTGTATTGACCCAGGAGTTGTTCGTCATCATGCTGTCCATGTCTTTGTGGTTTTGGGGGGAATTTTGTTGGTGTTGATATTTAATTTTATTCCACTGTGGTCTGAGAAAGTGCATGGCAGTGTGTCTATCATATTAAATTTCTTTATGCTTGATTTATGGTCGAGGATGTGATCAATCTTGGAATACATTCCACATGGTGATGAGTAGAGTTTATATTATGTGGCTGTTAGGTGCAGTGTTCTGTAGGTATCTATTAAGTTCATTTGGTCAAGGGTCAAGTTGAGATTCTGCATATCTTTGTTGATTTTTTTTTTTTTTGCTTCAATGACCTATCTATGGCTGTTAGTGGGGTATTTAAGTCCCCAGTTATGATAGTGCTAGAGTCAATATCTTTTTTTAGTTTACTTAGTAGTTACTTCATAAACACTGGTGTGCCTGTGTTGGGTGCATATATATATCCTGTGTTTAGGATGGATATTTCTTGTTGATGGATTGAACTTTTTTCATTGTGTAGTGTCCTTCTGTATCTTTTTAAACTTTTGATAGCTTTCCATTTTTGATATTAAGATTGTGACTTCTGCCATCCTTTGTGATCTGTTCACCTGGAAATTCATTTTAATCCTCTAACTTTGAGTCTGTGTGTATCCCTTGTGGTGAGATATGTTTCCTGGAGGCAGAAAATTATTGGGTTGTGTTTTTTCATCTAGTTTGCCAGTCTATGTCTTTTTGTTCAGGCTGATTATTGAAATGTGTTTATCCCTGTCATGAGGTTCTTATAAAGTTTTTGTTTGTTTTTCTTTTAACTTTTGGTTTGAAGTATGTATGTGTTTTCAAGTTTGCAGTTGCGATGTATTCTCTGTTGATTCTCTGTTTGCCTGTTTTCTTGGGAAGTGCGTGATCATTCTTTTTCTTTCTTTCTTCTGTACTTAATACCTTTTTAAGCATCTTCTGTAAAGCTGGTCTGGAAGCTGCATAATCACTTAGGGATTGGATGTCTGGGAAGAATTTTAATTCTCCATTGTTGAGGCTGAGCTTGGCTGGGTGAGAAATTCTTGGTCAAAATTGTTTATCTTTGAGGACTTTAAAAATTGGACTTCAGTTCATTCTAGCTTATAGTGTTTCTGCTAATAGGTCTGATGCTATTCCAATTTGTCTTCCCTGGTAGGTAGTCTGACCTTTCTTCTCTCTTGCTGCCTTCAGGATTTTTTGTACCTACTTTGTGTAGGCAAATTACTATATGTCTAGGGGTTGGCCTTCTAATTTAATGTCTTATGGGGTTCTCTGTATATCTTGTGTTTGGATGGTCACATCTCTGGTGAGATGGAAAAAGTTTTCTCCAATAACTTCCTAGAATACTTGCTCCAAGGTGTTCTCTGTTTTCCTTTCTTCTTCCTGGATACCATTCAGGCACAGATTTGGCCTCTTTATTGAATCACACATCACTTGGAGACTTTGTTCTTTCTTTCTAAGCTTTCTTTCTATTTTTTTACAGATTGGATTAATTCCATGTTTTAGTCTCAAGCTCTGTGATTCTTTCTTCCTTTGATTAATTCTGCTTTCTATGCTTGTCATCTTGTTATTCATTTCCTGGATAAAGTTTTTTATGACCAAAATCTCTTACAAGTTCTTTCAGTATTGCATCTTGTCTTTGTTGAGTCTTATTCACTCTTTCCATCCATTTCATAATCCCTGCTGTATTCTGGAGCAAGTCATTGGTAGTTTCCATTGTTTGGGCTCTGGGGTCTTATTTTTCAGGCATTGTCTCTTTGGTACACTGGGAATTGCTTATGTTCTTCTATTGATTTTTCCTCATTTGTGACAGATCTCTTTCTTTTCTCTTTAAATTCTTTATTCAGTGGCAGTGTGTGGGGTTTCACTTCTGATGTTTGCTCAGCCATTTATACTTCCTTGATCAAAGCTCTGAATTTGTTCTGTTTTGAAACAGAACTGGGCATGGGAAGCTTTGCTATCTCTTGCAGTTTTGAGGGTTGAATAAGGTAGAGGATGGGGAGCTAGGATTCAGAAATTACCTGCAAATCACAATGTTCACTGACTAGGGTATGGGTTCCCTGAGACCCACTTCTCACTATCACTCTATTTGATGATGCAATGGATACATTTGTGTACCCACTGAGTCCATAATAAAGAAACAGTAATGAGGAGAACAGAAAAGTAGAATGAAATAGGATAGACAAACACACACACACACACACACACATAGAGAGAGAGAGAGAGAAAGAGAGAAACAAAAGCATAAACCAAAGCAAAAAAGAATAAAACACACACACACCAAAACAAAAACAAAAATACCCCAAAAAGCAGGAAAATTGAACACACACACACGACCCGTGTGCCCGCACACACACAACACAAAACAAAACAAAAGAAGAAGAAAAAAGAAAACAGAAAAAAGGGGAGGGAGTGCAAATCGATTCCTCACACGTGCATTCACACACACATTAGACTAAAAAAAGAGAAGAACAAAAAAAACTGAAATATGACCACTCATTCATTCACCTGCACACATAAACAGAAAGCCAAAAAAATGAAGAAGGGGGGGGGGAAGAAAGAAAAAGAGAAAAAAAAGTGGGGAGTGCAAATCAAACCCTCACATACACATTCATGCCCAAAGACAAAAAAATTTCTGGACACTAAGCACCCCCTTGTGGCAGATTCTATAAATGTTCCTCTCAGCTGCTCACAGGTAAGCCCCTCTGCTCTCTCCTGCGAGCTGCAGCCTCATTCACAATCACCCCAGTCACGTGGACCAGGGAAGGACAAGGGGGCAAGTGCGGGTAGGTGGGGTTTCAGTCCTCCCTTCCCACTCTTGTATGGTCAGAGAAATCCCCTCTGGTCGGAAGGTGTGAGATTGTCTCCTCCCCAGGTACTGGTGTGGGAGGGTGCCCCAGCCAGGTTTATCCTGGAATAGAGTACTCCTGTCACAATTGACATCCAGACTCTACCTGGGTTCCTCCCCCTCAGTTGTGCCCCTGTCATGTGGGTCCGACATTCAGAAGATTGCTGGGGAGGAGAAGGTTGGGTCAGCCCGGGACTCACCACTGATCTCTTGGGGGGTTCTTTCTCATCTTTTTCTGGTTGCACCCTTTGTCCCAAGACTGAATCAGGGCAGGGGGTGGGACACCTGAGATTCAGCACTTGTCCTGTGCCTCTGAAGTTTGTTTGCAGGATATACCCTCCAAGTCACAATTAGCCCCTGAGTAGTTAACCCACTGGTCATGGAGTTCGGGTCTGCAGCCCCATGGTAAGCAAGATGGAGCAGTTTCCTGCCCAGTTTTCAAGATGGTAGCAGGGTGCCTCTTTCATCCTTCCCAGTGGGGCTCTGCCTCTGGGTTCCTTTGTTGAGCTCCCTCTGCAACCCTTGCTGCCAAAGTTCGGCCAGGCGCTGCAGTGGTGAGGCAGTCTGGAGCTGACAATCACTCCTGGCAGCTTCTTCCCGGGAAGGGTTTTGCTGATTTTTAAAAATGGCACTCAGCTTCTGTGCCCTGGAAAGTGCTAGGATTCAAGCAGAGCAGCTGCGGCACTAACCATTTCATCAGGAGAGCCCTGGCCACTTGCTTCCAAGTCCTGGCTCAGTCAGCCACTCATATGCCCACTTACTCACATACACATATGCAAAATTGTCCATACACTCACTCAAATAGGGACTTACCCAGGCCAACTGGCTCCATCGCCATCTTCCCAGAGTCTACCCATGTGTATGACTTCTTTGAAAAAGAAAAAAACTTTCTATTCTGGTGCTTAGCCCATTTTTTAATTGAGTTATGGGTTTTCTTGCTATTGAGTCATATGAGTTCCTTATTTATTTTGGATATTAACTCTTTAACAGATATATGGTTTGCAAACATTTTTGCCAATTCAGTAGGTAGTCCTTTCATTTTATTGACTCTTTCCTTTGCTGTGAAAACACTTTTTAGTTCGATGTCATATTCCTTGTTAATTTTGCTTTTTTTGCCTGTGCTTTTTGTTTCAAATTCAGAAAATCATTGTTGAGACCCATGTCACGGAGATTTTCCTCTTACGTTTTCTTCTTAGGAGTTGTATGATTTCAGGTCTTATGTTTAAGTCTTTAATTTATTTTGAGTTTATTTTTGTGTATGGTACAAAATAATAGTCCAATTTCATTTTTTTTCTGCATGTAGGTGTACAGTTTTCACAGCACTATTTATTGAAGAAACTATCTTTTTCCCATTGTGTACTCCTAAAGCCTTTGTCAAAGATTATTTGACCATACGTATGTGTGGGTTCATTTCAAAACTGTGTATTCTGTTTCACTGGTCTATGTGTCTATTTTTATACCATTGCAATGCTGTTTGAATACTATAATTTTGTAATATAATTTAAAATCAGGTAGTGTGATATTTCCAGCTTCATTCTCCTTGCTCAAGATTGATTTAGCTATTCAGAGTCTTTTGTGATTATATAAAAATTGTAAGTTTATTTTCTCTTTCTGTGAACAAAGCCATTAAAATTTTAATAGGGATTGCACTGAATCTATAAATTATTTTGGATAGTATGGACATTTTAAGATATTGATTCTTCTGACCCATAAACCTGAGATATCTTTCCATTTATCTGTCTCTTCTTCAATTTTTTTAAATTAAAGTTTTGTAGTTTTTAAGGTACAGTTCCTTCACTTACTTGGTTAAATTTGTTTCTAAGTTTTTTACTCTTTTTGTTATTATTGTGTCTAAAATTATTTTCTTTTTTTTTTTTGTCAGATAGTACATTATTAGCAACTGATTTTTGTCTGTTCATTTAGTATTTACCTGTGACCTTATTGAATTTGTTTATTAGTTCTAACAGGTTTTGGTGGCATTTATAGGATTTTCTATGTAGAAGATCGTGTCATAGGAAAACATGGTTTTATTTCTTCCTTTCTCATTTTGGGTGTCTTTTCTTTTTCTTGCTTAGTTGCTCTATTTAGGACTTCCAGCACCATGTTGAATAGAAGTGGCAAGAATGGACTTCCTGGTCTTATTCTGGATCTTAGAGAAAATCTTTCAGTTCTTTATTGTTGAGTATAATTTGGGCTCTGGGTTAGTTATACATAGCCTTTATTGTATTGAACAACATGTCTTCTACACCTAATTTGTTCGTAGTTTTGAATTATAAAAGGATGCTGAATTTTGTCAAAAGCTTTTCTGCTTCTATGGACATAATCATATAATTTTATCATTAGGCCATTAATGTGAGGTAGCACAATTATTAATTTGCATATGTTAAACTATACTTGTGTCCCAGAGAAAAATCTCATTTGTTCATGGTGTTTGATTCTTTTAATATGTTGTTGAATTCAGACCAGCAGATAAAGCAATTTACATGCATTCCTTTTATACCTTCAGAAATAACATAAAATGTGTCACTCTACAATTAAATCAAGGTTTTGGCAGTTTTATCTTACTTTGAAATTATGTTAATTAACTCTAGTACTAGTCCAAAATTCTAAATTAACTAGGGTTCTTGACAATTATGTTTAAACTAACACACATCAGAACATAATTACTGTTAATATAAAAATTATAAGAATAATTCCATTAAGTTGAACAAAATTTTGTATATGTTTTATTATCTTAATATTATGGTAGACATATCATTAAAATGTGTTGTTTTAAGCATCAGCATCAGTATTATTTAAGCATCATGAAGTAATATTAATTTGTCTAATATTAAATCACTGTAAGAGGTTAAGCAAGGTCAAATTAACTAGTATTTTAATGAAGAAATAAACCTCTATGTTATTGTGTGTTTTAAAACGAAAACTTGTGTTATTGTCCACAGCAATAAAATCAGAGAGAAGGTCTGTAGCTTTCCTTTTTAAACCAAATTTACTAAGCCATTATTAGTCCAAGGTTCATCTTGATCATGTAAATTTAAATTGCTGTATAAAATTTCTCCTTAGCAGTTTATTTGAGGCTTTTTTCTTAATAGAAAATTATATATCTTAATTTTCTAATATCTAAGAAAGAATATTATATTTATGCAACTACTTAATCTCTATTATCTAATCAGAAATTATGATTTTAGTCTAAGAGACATTTTAATACAATTTATTAACGTCCTGTGGGAGTAGAAAAATATTACACACATATACAGACATACCACACACACACACACACACACGAGCTAAAGGTTGTCCCCAGTGATAGATAAACAATCACACAGAGTCTGCAGTTTCATTGCATAACATAAGACACAGGAAAAAAGTAGAAGCACAAAATACAAAAACTCACCAGACTAGACTTCAAAGGACTGCTATTCCTCAATGAGCATAAAATAATTTCTTAAAATAATTTAAACTCATAAATAGACAAATAAAAGATTAACAAACCAGATCTTTGTCATCTCTCTACCATGTGAGTGCAGGCTTTCATTCAGTTAGGATTAACAAAATGGTCAGATCATAAAATCAGATTTCCAATCATTGCTTCCACCAGTGGGAATAGCTAATTGACCATCTGCAAACTAAAACTAGAATTGAACTTGGACAAGAAACAAAAACACATAAGCAAGCAAAAATCCCACTTAGAGCCAAGAAGGGGAAAGGGAGCGAGAAGGCCCGGTGAGGTGAGTTTAGGTATGCTGCATAGTTTATTTGGCTCTGACAGGGAGTTCACCTGAGCATCCAGGTGAGTTAAAGTGTAATTTTCAAAAGTGTTTAAGACATATTTTAGTATAAATATAAAATTAATACAGTAAGTTGCTTACACGCGAACCTTCAAGATGCAAACTTTCAAAGATGTTCACATGTCTGGCGTATATTGTCATGTGCTGTACTATTAGGAATAAAAATGTTTTTTGATGTTTTGTGTCTCTTTGTGTTTTATGTATTACATGTGTGAAAAGTATTATAGAGCTAATTGTGTTCATTTTGGATACCTAAGTTAAATTTGTTGGACTTTGAAACAAATTGGACTTACGAATGTACTCTCAAAACAGAACTAGTTTGCATGTAGGGGACTTGCTGGATGTGTTAAAATACTTTATCTAAATCATTCATTACACACTGAGATGGTAAATCTAGTACCAAGAGCATATGAAGAAATGAATCTTTTTGCAAAAAATTAGACATGTATAAGATAACTAGGTTAGATACAAAATTGTTTCTACAAGGCAACATAACCATAACTTTTGTGCTTATCATTTCTACCAAGCAGAAATCTGCATGACACCGTGTAACTCAGTTTCTGTGTTCTAACAAAATTCATCTGGACAATTGCATAATTCTTGTGTTAGCCTGTTAAACAATTCATGAATATACATTGAAAATATATGTCTTTCTCTCTATTGCTTTATCTCCAAGTCTTAGATAATTTTCTTTATCAAAAATTATAAACAAAGAAATTGTAAACAAGACATAAAACAAATTTTATTATGACATGTTTAATAAGCTCTTAAACTTTATTGATCTTAAAATTCTTCTAACCTTTAATTAATCACCATTATCTAAATCATGTTGCCTCTGAGACATAGATCCACATTTTAAAATGAAGATTATCTTTGGACCATAAGACATTTTTTAGCTCTGATATTAGCTGATATTCTCAAATTATAGATATACTATTTAAAGTATGGTATTCACTGACCAATAATTAAGCTTTTGCTGATTTTAGATGATGAAATAATTGGATGACTTTTCATTTGAAACCACCTAAAGGCTTTTCATTTAGAAGTTAGAAGAAGGAGAAAAGCCATGAAACTCTATTCAAATAAAGACTTACAAGAGAAGGCTAAACTGCCCTACTAAAATATCAAGAGACAATCCAAAATACAAGGCAATCCTCTCCTATACTGCAATTTCTGACATTATCTCTACCTGCTGCCTACCCCACCAAATACCTTTTTTCTATAAACTTCCCCAAACAAAGGCTACAGTCATTCCCTTGGGTAGAAGTAAGACTAATTTCCCCTTGGTTGCAAAATTGGAAATAGCCTCGTGTCTATGCAATTCAGAGAACAGTTCACTAAATAAAAATTACAGAGTCCTCAATCCCATACCTACTGTTGCCTGAAGAAACATTGTGGGTATGGCTGATGTGCTGGATAAAATTCTTGAGGAATGAGTAGAGAGAAGAGGAAAGTTGTGATTGGAAAATAAAAGGTTTTTTTTAACATAACAATGTGAGAAATGTACTGTCGGAAATTTTAAAAGTCTATTTTTAATGACATTACCTCTGAAAGCAGCACTCAGTTGTTGAATTTGGAGTGTAATAAATATCCTCAGTGATTTTCACTTTAAAAGCTTAAAGAAATTATCCAAATATTTCTGCCTTTGCTTAATTAGTCTAGGTTGGTCTGCCATCATAATAAGTCTACTGCTCAATTACCAATGGGTTTTAACCTCAGTAGCCACCTTGAAGTATTTTAGTAGATGCTTGAAAGAATGCATTAAAAAATAGTTTGAGCCAGGCTCGGTGGCTCAGCCTGTAATCCCGCGCCTTGGGAGGCTGAGGTGAGTGGATTGCCTGAG
>CAUYQG010071756.1:0-11223 GCA_963574415.1 Tarsius wallacei | reverse complement strand
GCCTGTTTAACTCCTAATAAAAAACTGATGTCAGCCTGGGAAAAAAAAAAGAAAAGACAATACAGAAATTCACTTGGAAGCAACAAGAGCCTGAAAAGCTAAAACAATCCTTAGCAAAAAGAACAAAGCTGGAGGCATCATACTTCCAGACTTCGAATTTACTACAGCTTACAATAACCAAGAAGCATGAAACTGGTACAAAAATAGACACATAGACCAATGGAACAGGATAGAGAATCCAAAAAGTAAACCACACACCTTCAACTATCTCATCTTTGACAAAGCAGACAAAAGTAAACACTAGGGAAAGAAAACCGTATTTAGCAAATGATGCTGGGAAAACTGGCTAAACACATGCAGAAGAATGAAACTGGACACCTACCTATTACCATATACAAAAATCAACTCAAAATGGATCAAGAACTTAAACGTGACGCCTCAAATTACAAGATCTTAAAAGATAACTTAGGGAACACCCTCCTGGATATTGGTGTAGGCAATGAATTCAAAAGCAAATGTAGTAAAGTCTAAAGTTATCAGGTGGGACCTTATCAAGCTAAAAAGTTTTTGCACAGCAAAAGAAACCATCAGGAGAATAGAGAGACAATCTGCAGAATGGGAAAAAATATTTGCAAGCTATGCATCTGACAAAGGCCTAACATCCAGGATCTACAAGGAACTCAAACAAATTAACAGGAAAAATACAAATCACTCTGTTTAAAAGTGGTCAAAGGACAGTAATAGATCCTTCTCAAGAGAAAACATATAAGCAGCCAACAAACACATGACAAAATGCTCAGCAAAATAAATATAAAAATAAATGCAAATCAAAACTACAATGAGATACCACCTCACACCAGTTAAGATGACTGTCATTAAACAGTCAAAAAACTACAGGTTTTGCAGAAGCTGTGGAGAATGAGCTATGGCGAACCTAGTGCAACCTTTGCGGAAAGCAGTGTGGCAATTTCTTAAAGAACTAAAAATTGAGCTACCATTCAACCTGGCAATCCCACTCCTGGGAGTACACCCAGAGGAACATAAATTGCTCTACCAAAAAGATGCTTGCTTATGTTTATTGCTGCACAATAGCAAAAACATGGAACCAACCATGATGGTCATCAAAAAATGGACTGGATGAAGAAAATGTGGAACATATACATGATGGAATACTACACAGCCATAAAGAAGAGCAAAATCATATCCTTTGCAGCGTGTCCTTTGCAGCAACTGTCACAGAGACAAAAAACTGAATATTACATGTTCTCACTCATAAGTGGGCACTAAACTTTGGGCACACAGGCACAAAGGCAGGAACAACAGACACCGGATGCTGTTAAAGGAGGGAGGGGCTTACAACTACCCACTGAATATCAAGTTCACTACTGGTGTGGAGAGCACTTGTTAGAAGCCCAGACCTCGCCTCCCTGCAATTTAGTTACGCAACAAATCTTCACATGCAACCCACGATGCTAAAATAAATTTTTAAAAAAGTTTAATATCTATAATGAAATTGAATTAAAGAAGCCCAGGGAATTTTACCCCAAAATATTGTGTCCTGGTAGGGTGATTATTTTAAATTAAAAGCCTTTGAAAGTCAAGCAGAAGCTAGAAGAGGTTTTACCCTGAGATTTCATTATCCACCTTAAGAGTAGACCCACCAAAGAGCACATTTGCCTGTCATCTCCTTCCTGAAGTCTCATTATCTACCACAGAAAGGAAGACTGAGGCATGTAACCGTACCTAGACAAGCTTTTTCACAAGATAATGTCTGTTTCTTGGGCTCATTCAAATTCTAAAGATAATCATTTACAAGTTAATTTATGTTTCCCAGGTCCATTCATTCTAACAATTATTTACCACTGCTCAAAACGTTTGCCTACATTGCTTATCCCCTTCTTCCCTATGAAGAAGAAGGGTATATAGGTGTCTATACCTCACTGGGCTATTGGGAATCATTCTCCCATGATTCCCCCCATGATTATGCACATTAATAAAATTGTATGCCTTTTTTCCTGCTAATCTGTCTATTGTCAACTCAATTCAACAGATTAGAATTTTCCCTCTGATGAGAGGGAAAGTTTGGACGTCTCTATAGAATCATGGTTATGAAAACCTTAAAACAAAGAAAATCCTAGGCCCTGATAATTTTACTGGCAAATCATATCAAATGCTTAAAAACAAACAAACAGACAAACAAAAAAACCAATTTATACCAACTCTTCTAGAATACAAGAGAGGAGGGAATACTTCCCAATTAATTTTCGGATGCCAGCATTACCCTGATATTAAAATCAGATAAAAACATTGCAAAATATCTACAGACCGACATCTTTCTTGAACACAGACGGAAAAAGTATTGATAAAATATCAGCAAATAAAATCCAGCAGTATAAAAAAGGATAATATGTCATGACCAAGTGGACTTTATCCTGAGAATGCAAGACTGGTTCAACACTTGAAAATCAATCAAAACAATAGCGATAGGAAACAGATCACTGGTTGCCGATTATAAATGAGAAGAAAAGTTGACCACAAAGGGGCAGAACTCTATACCTTGAGTGATGATTATATGGGTGCATATATTTATACAAAATCATAGAACTGTACACCAAAAAGAGTGAATTTTACTCTATGTAAATGTGCCTGAATAACAAAAAAATTTTAATAGGGCAATAGATGAAACAAACAAAAAGCTGATAATCATTGAAGCTGGTTGATGAGTACATGAGGACCCATTATTCTCTGATTGTGTGTATGTTGAGTATGAAAGTTTCCAAGGTAAAAAAATAAAAACAACAGCAATGACAAGAAAAACCCTTGACCTCACAGGAAAACTTGAAAGATTCAACTATCAAAAGTTTTGACTCCATTATCTTCCATTCAGCCTTTTGTCCCCACAACTCCATGGACTCATGCCCAGATTCTTGTTGAGGTGCCAGTGACCTGTTGACCTTCATGTAGCCAAAGCAAGAGATCATTTTCTTTCCTCGTTTGACTCCATCTTTCAGCAGCATTTGTTAGTTTCTTTTCTCAGTTTCTGTCACATCATTCATACTCTTGGCCTTCCTTCTCTCTGTTCACACCTTTTTAGTTTCATTTGCTGTCTTCTCTTTGTAAAACCTCTGAACTGTGACATGTCTGTGGGCTAGGTCCTTAGTTCTCACTCTCTTTTATTCACACTCTGCCCCTAGGTTATTTTGCCAGGGACTATGGTTTGTTTGTTTTTTTCTTTTGAGTTGGAGTCTCACTCTGTCACTCAGACTGGAATGCAGTGGCCGCTCTTGGCCACTGCAGCCTTGACCTGCTGGGCTCTGGCAATCCTTCCGCCTTAGCCTTCCAGGTAGCTGGAACTACAGGTGCACGCTACCACGCCCAGCTAATTTTTGATTTATTGTAGAGATGAGGTCTCGCCAAGTTGGGTGGGTCTCGAACCCGCGGGCTCAGGCAATCGACTCACCTCAGCCTCCCAAAGCGCTGGGATTACAGGCTGAGCCACCGAGCCCGGCCGGGACTATGGTTTTAAATACTATCTCTATGCCTATGATAACCAAATGGGCACCTGTGGCCCTGACCTCACCCCCCGAACTCCAAAGTCATATTTTAAACATCCTACTTGCCTTCTTCATTTGGAAGTCTACCAGATACTTCAAAAGTAAAATACCCACAAAATTGAAATGGCCCTTTCCTCACCCTTGTATCCTAGCCAACACATCCCAGGAAATGGCATTCCAGCCCTCCAGTCACTTGAGTTAAAAACTCAGAAATTATCCTTGCCCCCTCTCTTGCCACCATTATTATCCATCCATCCATCCATTATCCACTACCAACATTATTATCCATCCGCTTCTGAAACACTTTCTGAATGCTTGCAATTTTCATTTCTTCAACCAAGATCCTAAGTCAAGCCATCGTATCCTTAGCTTTATTTGTTTCTTTCTCCTACCCTCTCTCTTCTTCGCCTTCTTTGAGGAATGTTTATGTCTAAATGAAGTTCTAAGATTTCATATGGTTTTATGAATGATGCCTATAATAATAAAGCTTTACATTTAAATTTCTATGAAACTATAGTACTTTTATTTCTTAGAGACAGAACCGGAAATTTTTTTAGTACAACCGAAGAAAATTGAGAAACTTTATAAAAGTGAAGATGAAGAAAATATGGAAATCCCCTGTTTAGTTCAAAGTCAAGACTGCATAAGTGAATTGGAAAAGGGAGTTCAGTGCCAAGTAAGAAAGCATACACTCTTTGTGCAGGGGAATGTGGTACTTAAAAACTAATAGTATTTGTGGTGGTTGGTACAGATTAAATCTTGGAAATAACCTTACTGTTTTGTTCTTTTTTTTTTTTGAGTTTGACTTTGAGTCTCATTCTGTTGCCCAGGTTGGAGTGCAGTGAGGGTGCCTGCTTGACCTTCTGGGCTCAGGCGATCCTCCAGCCTCAGCCTTTCAAGTAGCTGGAACTACAGACACGCGCTATCACACCCGGCTAATTTTTTGGTTTATTGTAGAGATGAGGTCTCGCCAAGTTGCCTAGGCTGGTCTCGAACCCCTGGGCTCAGGCAATTCTCTCATCTTGGCCTCCCAAAATGCTGGGATTACAGGCTTGAGCCACCGTGCCCACCATGTTTTGTTATGTCAACTGTCTTTAGAGTCCTATAGATAATCCTGGGAGAGGGAATACTGGTTGCTTTTAGAATTCCTTTGGTTTCATTCGGACTAAATGATTAGTAAGCCAATGGGAACCTAGACTTGGACATTAGTAGATGGACAAAGCAGCAAAAGTTAGTTAATTAAAAATTAGTGACCACTAGTTTCATGTTGGCTGCTCATGTATCTATATATTTTTGTTGTTGTTCATCTGGATATAAACTGAAGGAAAAATCCTTAGGCTTTTTCTCTTACTTATGATTTAATAGAGCTAACTCTTTTAGTTTTTCTCTTAAGAATTATTTACCAAACTGTCAGGATCTAGGAAACTGTCCCCCAATTTTTTAGAATGGTCCTAAGTCAAGTATTATAATTGAATAAGACTATAGAAAAGAATGGCTGTAAGTTTGGAGACAAAAGAATCAGAAAAATGGTAGTAAGTACTAGCAATAAAAATAGGACAATTTATAGATATTCCCCTGGTATTGGCCAAGAGAACAATTCAGAGAAGGTAGAACATCAGTGGGAGAATCTAATGTGTAACAAGCCTTTGTAGTTTTATATAACTGTCACATAGACCAGAGGTCCCTAACCCCTGGGCCATAGACCAGTATTGGTGAGCAGTGAGTGAGCAAACAAAGTTTCATCTATATTTACAGTCACTCCCCATAGCTCACATTACCCTGTGAGCTCTGCATCTATCAGATCAGTGGCAGCATTAGATTCTCATGTAGCATGAACCCTGTTGTGAACTGCGCGTGCAACGGATCTAGGCTGCACGCTCCTTATGAGAATCGAATGCCTAATGATCTGAGGTGGAGCTGAGGCAGTGATGCTAGCACAGGGAAGCGGCTGCAAATACAGATTAACATTAGCAGTGAGGTTTGACTGCACAGAGACCATAATATATCAATTGCTTGCAGACGCATATCAAAATCCTATCAGTGAGTAGCAAGTGAGTTGATGTACTTCAGTTGCATCTGGTGGCAGGTTTTAGGTCAGACTCCCACACTTATTTTAGTCTGGGGGTGGCCTACCCATGATTTTATTTTATTCCATCCACGCCTCTTTCTCACACTGTGTACTGTCTCAGTCACAGTTTTGGTGAGCCCACAAGCTAACCCTAGCCAAAATGGGTAAAAAATAAATGTCACTGGAGATCTTCTTTGAAAGGGGGGAAAGACCCAACGATGAGACAGCAGAAGACTATAAGACTGCCAACAAAAAGAAAGCTGCATTTAAAAGAAAATGCCAAGAAACCTACTGAAATTATGGATTCATTGCAACAGGTAATTCACGTTCTCTAAGCCCTCTTTGTATAGTATGTGGTGACTGGCTATCCAACGAAGCCATGAAACCTTCAAAATTGCTTCACCCTATGGAGACGAAGCACCCTGCATTAAAAGATAAGTCTTTGGAGTTTTTCAAAAGAGAAAAAAGTGAACACGAAGAACAGAAGCAATTATTGAAGGCCATCGACTGTGTCTGCACTGAGAGCATCATTCTTAGGGGCTAACTGCATTGCTAAAGCTAAGAAACCCTTTGCTACTGGTGAAGAGTTGCTCCTGCCTGCTGCTAAGGCCATGCGTTGTGAACTTTCAGAAGACGCTGCCGTCCAAAAGGTGGCACGTGTTCCTCTTTCAGTTAGCACCATATCTAGATGAATTGATGAACTGGAAGAGGATATTGAGGTACAATTGTTAGGATTAGTGAGTCATGCATGCAGTCCAGGTTGATGAGTCAACTGATATTAACAAGGCAGCAATACTTGTTTTTTTTTTTTTTTTCTCAGCCTTGAGAGCAATACTTGTTTTTGTGTGATGTATTTTTCAGAAGGATGTGCGTGACGATATGTTATGTGCATTTTTTGTCGCCATCCAATACCACAGCTGCAGAACTAGTCAAGTCTTTGAATTATTACATATCAGGAAAATTGAATTGGTTATTTTGTGTTAATATATGTACAGATGGAGCAAATGCCACGACTGGACAACTTTCTGGTTTCACACTTGGGTCAAAGAGGTCACTTCTGAATGTGAGGCTAAACACTGTGTCATCTGTAGACAAATGCTGGCTAGCTGAAAAGCGTCACTTAAACTTAGTGACATTTTGCAGGATGTGATTAAAATTATCAACCACACTGAAGTACATACCCTTAACTCACATCGCTTCGAGCAGCTCTGTGAGGTGATGGACACAGAGCACACACATCTTCTCGTATACACCCAAGTAAGATGGCTTTCTAAAGGCAGATCATTGACCAGAGTTTTTGAGTTATGAGAGCTGCTTTAGAGATTTCTTTTAGAAGAACAGTCACCACTGGCAGCACATTTCAGTGACACAGAATGGGCTGCAAAACTTGCTTACTTGTGTGACATATTCAACCTGCTCAACGAACTCAATCTCACTTCAGGGGAGAATGACAACTGTGTTCAAGTTCACAGATAAAGTGGCTATGTTCAAAACCAAACTGGAATTATGGGGGCGATGAGTGATCATTGAGATTTTTGACATGTTTCAAACATGAGCAGAGATTTTGAAAGAGACTGAGCCAGGGTCTTCTTTCTCCCAACTGGTGCATGATCACCTATCTCAGTTTTCAAGAGTTTCAGCATTACTTCTCAACCACAAAAGACCCCCAAACTGGGGAGGAATGTATCCACAACCCATTTGTGAATAATCCAGGTGAATCGACTTTGTCCGTGCTGAAAGAGGATCTACTGTTTGAGGTCGCAAATAATGGTGGTCTTAAAAGTAGGTCTGCGGCAACTTCAAATCTCCATACTTTCTGGATTAAATTCAAGGCAGAATATCCTGAGATTGCCACAAAAGCACTGAAAAGCCAGCTTCTATTTCCAACATCCTCTCTTTGCGAAGCAGGGTTTTCTGCAGTGACAGCAACCAAAATGAGACTATGGATCAGACTGGAAATAAGCAACACACTTCAGGTGTCACTGTCTCCCATCACCCCCAGATGGGACTGTCTAGTTACAGGAAACAAACTCAGGGCTCCCACTGATTCTGCATTATGGTGAGCTGTATAATTATTTCATTACATATCACAATGTAATAATAATAGAATAAAGTATACCATAAATGTAATAAGCTTGACTCATCCTAAAACCATCCACCATCCCGGTCCATGGAAGCACTGTCTTCCATGTAACTGGTGCCAAAAACGTTGGGGACCACTGACATAGGCCATGAGCAATTTCCCCCATCATGTTATATTTTTTGTATATAATTGACAAAAAAGGTGAAGTTGAATTTTGATTTTAGCCTTTTTAAAAAATTTCTAAGGTAAACCAGGCTAATTATTCATCAGTCTTAATGTCAAACTAGTTCTTTATCTCATTTCACTCTCATTTTATCATTCCTACCTATATTTTTCTAACCTTTATCTGTCATCATTGAATTTAATTCTAACGGTAGTTAGTAATTGGAACTCCTTAAGAGTTATGTAAATGTGGGTCTTTGTGAACACACCACTTTCTTTTTTGGTAACCCAAATAGCAAGCAAGCTTGTGCCTTATGGCTCTACAGAGTTTCCCAATTTATTCAAAACTAGGATTATTGGCCACAAATCCTTTTATTATTGATTTAGTGGACAATAGATCCTCTTAAAATTTGGGACATAAAATTTGAAAGAAGGGATAATTTCTATGATGACTTTACAGCTGTGAATTCATAGAAAAATACATGCTTCGTTTGGCATATCTCCTTCTATGCGTCAAGGTCCTTCCTGGTTTGGTGAATGGTAGCTTTGTTGTGTGTTTTGTTTTAACAAAGGAATGCATCTTTGTAGTTTAAAGAGTCAAATAATACTAGAAATTTATGACAAAACACTGCCACATACACATACAGGTTCAGTCTACTCTCCAGAGGCAACTACATGAAATACTTTTAGATGTTTCTTTTGGTATTTACCTATTCATTAAAAAAAAAATATGTATATATATATATATGTACACATATATCTATATACTTCTTGAAACCTTAAATTTATCTTTTGACTTACTATGATAGATGACAATTTTAGCTTTAATGTGGCCCATTTACCCTCCATCTCCCCCCATAGATATGTAACTCCATGAAGGAAGAATCTTGTCTGAATTGTTTCTTGCTGTATCCTCAGCACTGAGAACAGTGTATTACATGTAGATTCTCGATCAAATAATTTTTTTTCAATGAATGAATAAACCTAGAGAGATCCAGACTGGGGACAACCTGTCATAATAAGTGTGTTAATTAACAGGAATGTGTTTGGGCTGCCACTTGCGTGGCTTCAAATTTGGAAAGATGCTCTAAAAGCAGTGTTGCCTTCTTTGATTTGACATTAAGCAAGCATTTTTGAGTGTCTGCCATGTGTCATCACCAGAAAAGGTGTTAAGAGTACAGCCTTTGTAGCGAAACAGGAGTGGATATCGATCTTGTTTTGCCACATTCTAGCTACGTCCCCTTGGAAAATTAATACCTCTAAGTCTCAATTTCCTCATCTGTGACATAGGATAGCAGTAATCTTTACCTCATAAGAGTTTTGTAGAGTTTAAACTAAACAATGCATATCAATCATTCAGAAGTATATTTTGGCACTAAATGAATATTCAAAATGCAGTTAGTGTCATCATTAAGTATTGTTCGCTTATGTGATGGCTATTTTGTGGAATTGATAGAAATATTAGTGGGGGGTGGTAATGAGTGAGGGCTAAAATATTGTGTCTAAAAGTCACCTTTCCCAGGAAGATATCCCTCAATAAACCACTCTCTCGGGTTGCTTCTTGGCTTCACATATTTATCATATATATACATATTGTGTGTTGGTACCTGACTCTTCTTATAAGTTACTTTTTCTTTTCTTTAACCCTCACTATTGGTGCTGCAAGGCCCTTCTTTCTTTTCAATGATTTCTTAATGTTAATTTAATACATATTTTCTTCTATCCTATTCCCCTTTTCCACTAGCACCCATTCAAAAGTATTTAATGTGTATCACAATTTTAAATGTTCTTGAAAAATGTGTGCTAGTGCCTTGAGTGCATGTGCTTCTAATTTCCTTAAATGTTATTGTCTATCACTCTGCTTCCCACATTGATTTCACCAAGCACTGTCTTTTGCTTTACACATAACTACTCTTCTTAAGGAATAAAAGCACTCCATGGTGGGAATCTGCCACATTTCACCTAGTCTCTTCCCCATTAATTCCCAGATTACTTTCAATTTCCTACCGCCACAGACAAAAATCTTGCAAAGAAAATCCTGTCCATGTCACTTTAAGCTTGCATGGAGAATATCTTTAGAGTATACTCTAAGGTGTGGAACTGATGAGACAGAGCATGAAACTATATGCTTCTTGAAAATTGTTCTCAAGTATCTCTTTCTGGGTACATGGTGTATATTTCTAATTAGTCTGTGGGCAATGGGGGCCAACTCTTAGCTCTTTACACAAAAAATAGCAGAGAAATCAGGTCCAACCCTGGGATAAGTAGTGCCTTAAATTGGCAAGAAGAACATGAGAAGATTCATTCTACTTTTGAGTGGCTATTGACATGTAAGTAGGGAAATTTTGCCACTTATTTTTATGGCCAATCTATAAGAGAATTTTCTGGCATTACCTTCAAAACACAGTTATCCAAAAGAAAAAGCCAAGAGAAATCAACATCAAGAGGAAGCCAGGAACTAATGGGTTGTGGCTGGTTTCAGTGGTTCTGTGCCTTTACAGGGCCGAGAGGGTACGGCCTTGTCCCTGATTTGGACACTTTATTCTAATCTGTCATAAGAAGATCAGTCATAAGAAGCCATAAAATCACCAGTGCCCAAGAGCTGCAGAACAGGACAGGAAGGAATTGAGTTCTAAAATAGACTCATTCTTTTTTTTTCCCTCCTATTTTTATTTTGACAAACCTCAAATTTTAGAAAAGTTGCAGGAATAATACAATAAACACCTTTCTACTCTTCAACAAAATTCCCCAAGTATTAACCATTTTGCCACATTTGTGTTCTCTCTCTCTCTCTCTCTATTCATCCATCTACCATTTCAATTTTTCCCAAAAAATCTTCAGTTCTTCTTCACTAAGAACAAAAGCATTCTCACCAATAACCACCATATGGTCTCACATTAGGCAAATTAACTCTGATACAATGTCATTTTCTAATATGCAGACCAAATTGAAATGTTTAGGACAGGGTTGAGCAAACTTTTTTGGTGGAGGGACAAACAGCAAGTACTTTATTTAGGCTTTGCGGGTCAGACAGTCTCTGCTGCAACTGGTTAACTCTGTTGTGATAAGGGAAAACAGCTACAGACAACGAGTAAATGAGTGGTGCTGGGTCTCAATAAAAATTTATTTACCAAAGTAGGCGATGGGCTGGTCTAGACTCTTAATTTTTTTTTAAGAATTAGTGCTAGAGTTATATATTTTAGAGTTAATAAATCTCAGCTGGGCTCGGTGGCTCAGCCTGTAATCCCGCGCCTTTGGGAGGCTGAGGTGAGTGGATTGCCTGAGCCCGCGGGTTCGAGACCCGCCTGGGCAAGCGAGACCTCATCTCTACAATAAATCAAAAAATTAGCCGGGCG
>CAUYQG010071754.1:0-14192 GCA_963574415.1 Tarsius wallacei | reverse complement strand
CACGCCCGGCTAATTTTTTGATTTATTGTAGAGGTGAGGTCTCGCTTGCCCAGGCGGGTCTCGAACCCGCGGGCTCAGGCAATCCACTCACCTCAGCCTCCCAAAGGCGCAGGATTACAGGCTGAGCCACCGAGCCCGGCTTTGTATGACTCTTATGCATACATGTGCACATAAATTTCTTATTCTTTTCTCTTGTTAACCTTTCTTTTGTCATCATGGCCTGTTATGATGAGGAAGAAAAAAATCACCTTCTTTCTGTCCCTCTTTTTCTTCTGAGTGGCAGAAAGAGATTATCTCCTTTCTGCCCATCATGACAGGTGGGGGACAGTGAAAGTGTTTGTTGGGTAAGATGGTACCAGGGAAAGGACAACTAGGCCAGGGTCAATGTACAGGGAGTGCAAAAAGTGGCTTTTGTTGAGCAGGTAAATAGCCCTTTGTGTGAAATTAGCTATGCTAATTCATTTATGCATGTTTTGCCTACTGCCATGCTTCAATGGCAGTATCAAATGATCGCACAGAGTGGCAGACCTGCCTAAAATATATTCTGACATTTTTTCAGAAAATCTATTAAACCCTGCTCTGGAATATTTTATTCCTCTAACTTTTAATCTTATTCTCTATGGTGGATCACATCTTAAAACCTATAATGCCTATAATATGTGGAAATCTACACTAATAATTTTTTGATTACTAGACCTAGGCTGGAGTCTGGGTCGTCTCTCTCACTGACCTCCATCCCACTCTCTTAGTCAAATTTTGTCTAAGGAATTTCTTTTTCTTAATTAATGGTTGACATTAAGATCTATCTTATCCTTCATCTCTGACAAAACATAACAATAGGAATGAAGTCTTTTCCTACAGGCATTTGCAAAAGTCACGTGTGCGCATAGCAATATAAGGAAAATTTTCTTAGAGATAAGTTTGAGATATATGTAATTCAGGAGATATGAGTCTCGCCAGATTTGGTAGAGTTACATCCTATTGGCAGCTCGGGATCTGAGCTCAGGAGAAAGTTCTAGGTTTTGTCATCAATTTATCGATAACAAAATAAATACTTGAAGATAAATCACATAGAGGAGGATGCATATATTAATATAAACACATGAAAATTCAGAGGAGATGACAATGAAGCAAAAGCCTGAGAAGAAGCAGTCAGAGACATTGAAATGATTCAAAGAAAGAATGCAGTCACAGAAGCCATGAACGCAGATAATATCAAGTTAAAAAAGATAAAAAGATACTGAGTTTCAAAGAAAAACAAAGGCTAAAATTTATGTATTGAATGGGAAAATGTATTATCTGGAAATCAGAAAATAGTTTATTGTAGAATAAATGTGTGCTGAGCTCAGGCAGACAGTATGTTTTGACTATCTTAGAACATGGCATCACAGTAGTAAGAGTATGGATCTGAGTTCCAGCTCTACTGCACACTATCCTAGTGATTTTTGTGAAAGTTACTTAGATTTTCTAAACCTGTGTCCTCTTCATTTGCAACAAAAGGATAATAATAGTATACACATTTAGATTTATAAGATTATTAAATGAGGTGGTATATTTAAAAAGAGTTAGCACAGTTCCTGGTAGTTAGTATTTAATAAATAATAATTATTAATCTACAGAAATATTTCTGGAAGACTGGTTAAAATACAAAAAGAGTAAAACAGTAACTAGAGGGAGCTCTTGGATCAAGAGAGTTTTTTGGGTTTTTTCTTTCTCTTGTTTGCTTTGTTGCCTGTTTTAAAGTTGGAGAGAGAGAAACTCACTGCTTAGTGGAAATACAATTTTTCAAAAGGCTGAAAATTGCATCAGTACTATATTTCAGACTCAAAACTTTAAAGAATTTTCTGTGTACAGAGAAGTTCATTGCTTGAGCTACCTGAGTCCACAGTTGGCAGAAGAATGCAAGAGCGGGAGCAGCAGCACATTAGCAGCTCCTGATGCTCCTAGGTATCTGAAAGTACACAGGACTATAGAATGTTTAACAAAGAGAAAGAATCAGGGGCCCCTGTCACGAGAGCAACAGGATTACTTGAGGACAGTGAAATGGGCAGGAAGGTAAGCGGTGTCCAAGTGTAGATATAGCACTTTGCCAAATCCCAGGCAATCCAGGGGGAGATTTAAAATGTCAAGGAATCCATTTGAAACACATACACTTTAAAATGCTTCATAATAAACACTCATCACAAGTGGAATTGCAGTAAACTATACACTTTATAAATGGCCAGGGTTCTTGCAGGTGTGTGTGTGTGTGTGTGTGAGTGTATGTGGGTGTGTGTTTAATCTATGTTTCTGAATAAGGGAAAACAGATGCACTTGTTAGTCTCCTGAATACTTTTCTGTCTTGAAATTGGAATCTTTCACTGCTTTGGATTTTGCTTATGAAGCATGGAGTATGTTTCAATCTCATTGACCTTAGGCATAAAGTAAATCAATGCCTGAATTTTAAAAATATAGATTTAATCCAAACCAGATCTGGCCTAAAGCATTCTATAACTTAATTCTGAGTCACACTAAATGCAGTATGTTAAAGAATCTTAAGTGTAGTTTCACCAGAGTAACTTCAGTAGTAAAATCTAATTATAAATAATATCTTAATAAAGACTTTCTGTAAAGAACCACTCATTTAAAACTTATGGGTAAAAAGTTTGTTACTCTCTATCATGCTGCATCTATTTACAATTTTGGGGGGAGAAAACTGATATTTTTTAGTGTGGTGATTGTTAATTTTTATAGATACATAATTTTGTACATATTTATGGATACATATGATATTTTGATGCATGCATACAATGCATAATTTTCAAGTCAGAGTATTTATTCTTATTAAAGAATATTTATCACTTTAAACATTTATCATTTATTTGTGTTGTATTGGAAACATTTCAAATATTTATTTATTTATTTATTTGTCAGAGTCTCACTCTGTTGCCCAGGCAGGAGTGCAGTAGCATGCTCACAGCCATCCAGCGTTGAGCTGCTGAGCTCAGGTGGTCCTTCCACTTCAGTCTTCCACGTAGCCAGAACCACAGGTGCACACTGCCACGCCTAGCTATTTTTTGGGGGGGATATATTGTAGAGACACAGTCTCACCAAGTTGCCCAGGCTGGTCTCGAACCCCTGGGCTCAGGCAATCCTTTCATCTCAGCCTCCCAAAGTGCTGAGATTACAGACTTGACCCACTATGCCCAGCCTCAAATATTTATTACTAGCTATTATGAAGCACAAAATAAATTATTGTCAAGCATAGTCAACCTACTGTGCTATCAAACACTATAACTAGTTGTGTGTTTTTACTCATTAATCAGTCTCTTGTTATTACCCCCCTAAAAATCGTGTCCCAGCCTCTAGTAAACACTAGACTATTCTCAACCTCCATAAGATCAACTATAGTAGTTCCAAGATATAAATTAAGAAGACACAATTTTTGTCTTTCTGTGACTGGTTTATTTTACTAACCATAATGACATCAGTTCCATCCATGGTGTTGCAAAGGACAGAATTTTATTATTTTTTTACAGTTGAATAATATTATATGTTTTAAATTCACTCATCTATTAACAGGCACTTAGGTTGATCCCATATCTTTGCTATTGTGAATAGTGCTACAATAAACATAGGGTGGCAGATATACTTAGCTATAATAATTTCTTCCTCCTTGGTTAAATATCCAGTAGTGGTATTGCTCAATCATATGATTGGTCTAGTTTTAATTTTTTGAGAAAACTATATACTATTTTCCACATTGGCTGCACATTCCTACCAACAATGCATAAGCATTCCTTTTTTCTCTGTATCCTCACTAGCATTTGCTATATTGTGTCATTTTAATAATAGTCAAACTTACTGGGATAAGATGATAGCTCATTGCAATTTCAACTTGCATTTTCTGGATGATTAGTAATGTTGAACATGTATCTCTTGACCACTTGTATGTCTTCTTTTAAAAAAATGTCAGCCAGGCTTGGTGGCTCAGCCTGTAATCCCAGCACTTTGGGAGGCTGAGGCAAGTGGATTGCCTAAAACTGTGGGTTCGAGACCAGCCCAGACAACTTGGCGAGACCTCATCTCTACAATAAATCAAAAAAATTAGCAGGGTGCAGTAACATAGCCCTGTAATTCTGGCTACTTGGAAGACTGAGGCGGAAGGATCGCCGGAGCCCAGCAGGTCAACGCTGGGGTGGCTGTGAGTGTGCCTCTGCGCTCCAACCTGGGTGACAGAGTGACACTCCAACTCAAAAAAAAAAAAGTCTATTCATGTCCTTTTTAATGGAATTATTTGTTTTCTTACAGTTGAATTGCTGGTGTCTCCTGAATATTCTTGATATTATTCCCTTGTCAGGTAAGTAATTTGCGAATAATTTCTTCCATTATACAGATTGTCTCTTTATTCTACTGATTATTTCTTTTGCTTTTGAGAATCTCTTTAGCTCAATATAGTCCCACTTACCAATATTTTGTTATTGTTGCTGTGATTTTGAAGGCTTAGCCAAAAATTGTTGCCTAAACCAATGTCATAAATCATTACTTATATGTTTTATTCTAGTGTTTTTGTTTTTGTTTTTGTTTGGAGTCTTATGTTTGCATTTTTCATGCACTTTGAGTTGATTTTTATATTTGGTGAGAAATAAGAGACTAGTTTTGTTCTTCTACTTATGCATATCCAGTATTCCTAGCACCATTTAATTCCCTAAAGTATGTTCTTGGCAACTTTATCAAAAACTATTTGACTGTAAATATGTGGATTTATTTCTGGGATTTTCTATTCTGTTCTATTGGTCTATATGTCTGTTTTTGTCCCAATACCATGTTATTTATTTGGCTACTATAGTTTTGTAGTATATTTTGAAGTCAGGTAGTGTGATGCCTCTGGCTTTGTTCTTTGCTTAGGCTTTTTGGTGTCTTTAATGGTCTGATAACAATTTTAGGACTTTAAAATATTTTGGGTAAATAATGTTACTGGTATGTTTTAGGGATTGTATTGAATCTGTAGATTTTTTTGGATAGTATGATCACTTTAACAATATTAACACATCCAATGCATTCACATGGGATACATTTCCATTTGTGTTTTCTCCAATTTCTTTTGTAGTTTTCTCTATAGTTTTTTTTTTTTTTTAACCTCCTTTATTAAATTCATTCCTGGGTATTTTCTTTTTTGGAGCAATTGTAAATGTAATTGTTTTATTTATTCATTTATTTATTTTTTCTCAGCTAGTTTTTACTGGTGTGTAGAAAGCCTACTGATTTTTATATGTTGACTTGTACCTTGCAACTTTACTAAATTTGTGTATCAGTTCTAAGAATTTTTTTGTTGGATTCCTTAAGGGTTCCTATATATATATCAATTTACATTCACATGGGCCATTTGTCTTCACCTTTTCCAATTTTTGTGCCTTTTTTTAATTTCTCTTGCCTGATTATAGTGGTTAGAACATTCAGCACCATGGTGAATAAGAGTGGCAAAATTGGGCATCCTTACCTTGTTACAGTTCTTAGAGGAAAAGCTTTCTGCTTTTCTCTTATTCTGTATGTTAGCTATAGGTTTGTCATGTAGAGCTTTCATTGTGTTGAGGTAAGTTCCTTCAATGTCTAATTTGTTGAGAGTTCATATCATGAGGGCTTTTTGAATTTTATCAAACTTTTTTTTGCATCTATTGAGAAAATAGTATGGTATTTGGCTTTTGTTTTGTTGATGTGATATATCATATGTATTGATTTGTTTATGTTGAACTATACTTTCTTGCATCTATGGGATAAATCCCACTTGATTGTGGTATATTATCTTTTTAATTAGTTATTAAATTCTGCTTGCTAGAATTTTGTTGAGATTGTTTGTGTCTGTGTAAATCAGAGACCTTTGTCTGTTATCTGTTGTTGTTGTCCTCATTGTTGTTGTGTCCCTGCCTGATTTTGGTATTAAGGTAAGATTCTCATGGAGTAGGTTAGGAGGAAGTCCCTCTTCTTTAATCTTCTGGAATACTATGAGGAGAATTGGCGTTAGTTCTTTATAAATCTGGAAGAATTCAGCAGTAAAGTCATCCAGTCCTGGGCTTTTCTTTGTTGAGACACTTTTTATTACTGATTCAACTGGTCTGTTTAAGTTCTGATCTCTTCCTGATTCAGTCTTGGTAGGTTGTGTGTGTTAGGAGTTAATTATTATCTTTAGGTGTTTCCAGGTTATTAGTGTGTAGTTGTGACTAAAGATATCTAATGATCCTCTTTATTTCTGTGGTATCTTTTGCAATGTCTCCTTTTTAATTTCTAATTTTAACTATTTGGGTCTTCTCTCTTTATTTATTGGATAGTGTAGCTAGTTATTACCAATTTTGTTTATTTTTTCATAAAAAAACTTTTTGTTCCTTTGATCCTTTGTAATTTTTTTGTCTCTATTTGTTTAATTCCTCTCTGATCTTTATTTTTTTTCTTTTTTACTGATTTTGGGGTTTGCTGTATTCTTGATTTCCAGTTCCTTGAGGTGCATAATTAGGTTGCTTATTTGAAATATTACTACTTTTCTGCTATAAGCATTTATTACTATAAAATTTTCTCTTAACATTGCTTTTGCTGTATCCCATAGGTTTTGGTATATTGTACTTCAAATTTTACTTTTTAAAAGAACTTTTTAAATTCTCTTCTTAATTTCTTGATTGACCGTATGGTCTCTTAGGAGTATGATGTTAATTTTCATGTATTTGTACAGATTCTAAAGTATCTCTTGTTATTGACTTTGAGTTTTAGTTTATTGTGGTCTGAAAAGATATTTTATATTGTTTTGTTTTTTTAATTTGTTGAGATTTGTTTTATTGCCTAACATATGGTCTATTCTGAAGACTATTCCATGTGCTGATGAGAAGTAAAAATATAGTAATTTAGCATATGTAAGAATAAAAGGAAAAACATAAGAAAAAATGTAATTAACAATATAACAGAAATAAATTGAACATCAGATATAACAATTAAACTTCTTTAATAATAAACAAAACTTTAGATAAAGAACATATGAAATCCAATTTCTAACTGTTAATAAACATGCAAGCTTAAACAAACAGATAATTTAAAAAAACAAAGGAGGACCAAAGATACTTCAAGTAAACATAAAAACAAAAATGTAAATAATAAAATAAATTCAAATAAAAATTATTAATAGCAATAATTTTAAAAATCAAATCTATACATAGCAATATACTATAAGATATAACATTAAATTCTACAAAGAAACATAACTTTTAGTGGAAGCAAGTCACAAACTAAAACTCAATTATATGGAAATTTTTAACATATTACTACTCTCAAGCCTTCAGATTGAAAAGAGAAAAGAAAGTAAGTATTAAAAGATTTGAATAATACAAATAATTAGTTTGATGTGATAAATATATTTATATTTTTTCCTCTATGATCAAAGAATATACTTTGTTTCTAAAATCCAGAACATTTTGACAAATTGATCATCTCTTTGGCTCAAAAAACTTTTAATAAATTCCATAAAGTATAAATTGAATAGGTTACATCCTGTAGTTATAAATGTAATTATCTAAAACTTAAAAGACAACTTTAATTTAAAATTTTCAAACACTAGGAAATTTTAAAACACTCTCTTTCTAGAATTAATAGGCATTTTGATTCAAATAGAAAATGAAGAACGCATTTGCAAACAACTAGGAAAACATCAGTGGTGCTCTACAGCATGTCAAAACGTATGAGTCAAGAGCTGTACATTGGAGCAAATTAATGTTTCATTACTAAGCTGGAGAATATAGTACAAACCAACAAGTCAAGACAGAAAAAGATTTTTTTAAGCATGTCTTAAGAAAACAGAAAGAAAAAATGACATTAAAACCAGAAATTAATCACATAGGCAGCAGGAAAACAGAATTCAAAAACCATTTCTTTTAAAAATCCAATGAAATAAGTACTTGACAAGTATAATGTACAAAAAAAAAGAGACAAATCTAATACACCAAATTAGAAAAGAGAAAACGAAAATGATAATAAATACTAAGCTTCGATGCTCTATGTTTATAAAATCAAGAAGATTTGCTAGGAAAAAATACAAATTCTCAAAGTTGAATTGGTAAACAGATATTTTTTAAAAACTACAATGGCCAATCAAAAGTATTTCAAAGTATAACTTCTCAAAAACGTTATGTACATTCTTTCCAATATACAAGGAACAGATAATTCCTATGCTATAAAAACTTCCAAAATATTAAAAATTAAGTCGTTTTCTAGTTAATATTATAAAACTGCATAATCCTAACACCAGAATCTGACAAAGATTGTAAAATACAAAAAAGAATGAAATTGTATTTTTCAAATCTATTATATTCAAAATTAGGTTTCAGATTTGTTTTAAAAAATGGATTCAGTGCCAAATAAGTTTGAGATATACACCTATGTAGAAGAGCAACAATTTATACCACCATATTAAAGAGTCTGAGAGACTCTGCAGCTATAAAAATTATCATTAACTCAGCATATTCCAAGATTTTTTGGATTCAAAACTCTTTTTCATATCACACATATTAATATTCAAATGTGTTCATGTGCTTCTAATCTGTTATATAGGTCCTCAATCAATGTTGTTTGATTTATATGTAGGTCCCTTCTCTCTCTCTCTCTCTCTCTCTCTCTCTCTCTCTCTCTCTCTCACTTTTTAAAAATAGATGAGCTTTCATAGTGTGGACAGTGGAAAGAATTGATCATAATCATGACCATTCAGGCTTTTCCTAGATCTAGTATGATTACACAGCTGACTAAAAATGTTATTATTCTTGACAATGAAAAAGTAAAGGTACAGCTAACAGAAGGAAGGAGATGGAGTCCTGGAGGGAAGGGAGGGAGCTCAAAGTTCTTCATTTTGCAAAATCAGCAAATATATGATAATGTTTATGTTTATTGAACAAAAAATGGTGGTATTGATGTGACATACAAGGAATTCACTGTGTACAGATTATAGGAGAACACAGAGAATGTGGAAGATACATTAGTCCCAGTTAATAGATGCTGCCCAAAGTTGGTAAGTCAAGAGTGTAATATGAACATATGTTTAAGGATACAAAAGTGAACATCAGAAAAAACAAACAAGCCAGGCAAAGCGGCTCACACCTCTAGTCTTAGCTACTTGGGAGACTGAGGCAGGAGGATCACTTGAGCCCAGAGGTTTGGGCCTGGGCAACAAGTAAGACTCCATTTATATAAAAAAACAGAAGAAGGAGAAGAAGGAGAATGAGGGAAAAGGAAGGGGAAGGAGGGAGAGGGAAAGGAAGGGGAGGAGAAGGAGGGGAAGGAAGAGGGGGAGACGGAGAAGGGGAAGGGGGAGGAGGATGAGGAGGAAGGGAAGGAGAAGAGGAAGGGGAAGGGGGAGAAAGAGGAGGAGAAGAACCAGATGTTCACTGGAGGTGCTAGTCACTGCTATGGTTCATAGTTATAGAATAAGAAAATAATGTAGCTCATTGAACTTGTAAGATCCCACATATTGTTTCTAATATTTGGCCTTGGGACTGAGGGAATTTTTTTGAATTTAAAAAATTAACCATGTTCTTTCCGAGGCATAAAACATCTGTTTATCTCTGGTAGATGTTAAAATATCAGGTTTTCAATCCTAATTAAATGACACCCTCATATGTTATATAGCTGAGTTTAGTATCTATAATTCCACTGTCAAATTAATGATTAAGCATAAAAATATGCTTCCTTTTAACTGACAGTCAGTTTTTTATGAAAAAAATCATAATTTAATCCTCTTTTATGTCATTTTAAAATTTTGTGTCATTCAAGAGTAAATTAGATATGATTCTGTTTAGAAATTTACTTGCAAAAAAAGTAGGTTTTCAAGATATTGCAACAAATGCTTTGAAAAATAAAGAGGATATGGGAGACAGAATGAAGCATTTGAACTTTAATTACATCTCTACAAAGAAAACTCTTCGCAAGTGTACTCACTCACCCATTAAGTAAATATTTGCTATGGGTAAGATTATATAGAGATGATAAAAAAGTTTTCTGCTAACAAGCTTGCAGGGCAGCAGCAGGTCTTGAAGTAGGCCTACTAGAGACAAAACATTAAGTCTATTTTCATTTCCAAAAATAGAAAAATGTGAAACAATCAAACGTCACCAATTCAAATAAAATGACAAAGTTACTGTACATTTAAAATACATTTTCTCCTCTCCATTACCAACTTTGCTTTCTGTCTTTTTTTTTTCACTTTTATTTGCAAGACTGATATATACAGGAAAAATTAAAAAGACTGCAAACTAGTTTGTTTTTACCATTTTTTTCCCTTCACTGTTTCAATAAGGCTACTGCATTTTTGAGCTGGGCCTTCTTGTTGGCATCAGGCTCCAAAAAACACCTGAGACAGAATCCTTTGTAAGGAGTGTCCTATGGGTATGTTCTGATTATTCTAAAGTTTATTAAGAACTGTGTTGCAATTCCAAGCTTCCATAATTCTGAAGGATTGTCCCTGATCATTTGATTTAAGTTTAAATCGAATGTTTGGGGCTTAGCAATTTGAAATATAGTATTTCAAACATAATCAAGAACATTTGAAAAGAATATGCTAAATAAATTATTTGTGAGGTTTACAGTGGTTGTTGATTATCTGCATATTATTAAAATACACAGATGAAGACAACTGATCTAATGAAATAAAACAATGCAGAAACATTACAAATAATAGAAACAGTTTATTTAGTGTCACACTATTGGGTCGGGTTGGAGTGATAGAAAGACTATTTTAGATTTACATCTGGGTTTAATCCTGGCTGTGCCCCGCCAAGGCTAAGCAATTTATCCAACCTCTCTTAGCCATGTCATCATCTGTAAGATAGAGATTTTGATACTAAGACTGCTATAAAAATTAAGTAATACAATTTTATAGAGTGACTGATACATAATAGATTTATGGATACCCATTCTAACCTCCTTGGTAAGTAAGGGTCCTACTTTCGTGCATTTGAGAAACTCTGTGGCCTTACTCATACTTAATGTTTTGCAGTCTTTCTATTCTAATCCAACTTTTCCTTCTACCTAGTCTTCTCTGGATTACTTTATTCCTGTTATAACATCTAACTTTATGATAAACTTTCAGAAATTCAACTTTCAAGCACATTTTAGGAACACATCATGTACTTAAGTAGGAAGCTGCTTACGTACATTAAAATATAATCATACTGTATTTAGAAATATCTTTAATCCATTGAATTAATAGAACAATAAAGTATGTTAACATTAATTTTGTTACTTTTCAACTATGGTTACTAATAGTTTCACACAAAAAGCACGTGTAAATGAAAAGTGGAAGAGCTAATAATCCAAAATTCTAATCCCCCAAATTATTTGTCACTCTACATTTTTATATCAATGATTATATTTCAAAGAAAAGGATGATCTTAAAATGAAAGCTTCCTCTCCATGTTCTGTCTCTATCCTAAAATCATTAAGCTGTTACTTGAAGGAGCCCTCACCAAGGAGGTGTGACTTAATATTTTGACAGTATTCTCTTACTCTAGACATGTAAGTCAGTTTAAAAATCATATTGGGCCAGTGCAGTGGCTCAGACCTATAATCCCAGCACTTTGGGAGGCTGAGACAAGCAAATTGCTTGAGCCCAGGTGTTCATGGCTAGCCTGGGCAACAGACGAGAAACCTCATCTCCAGAAAAAAATAAAAAAGAATTAAGTGGGCGTGGTGGTACCTGCCTGTAGTCCCAGCTATGCAGGATACTGAGATAGAAGGATTTCCTGAACCCAGGAGATCCAGGCTGTATTGAGCTGTGATCATCATGACCATGCCACTGCACTGCAGTCTGGGCATCAGAATGAAACACTGACTCAAAAAAAAAAAAAAAAAACCCTTTAAATAAGCCATGTATAAGGCAATGAGAACAATTGTTCTACCAGGAATACAACTTAACTTTTTCTGCATTTTTGTTATATTTAGTGATATTTGTTTTCAGGATATTATCTAATACCTAGGGGTCAAAAACAAACTAGAAATCTTTCAAAAAGACAAAGAACTTACACATTTAGAACCCCTTTGATTAATTTGTTTTTGTTTGAAAAATGCATACCAATTAGAAAACACTACTTTGAGTCATCATTTTTTTCTAAAGTTGTGTTTCCTTGCCTGGCCAGTAGTTGGGCTGTAGCAAATGATCACTTGTAGTATACTTTTCTTTCCGAAATCTCGTAGCAACCATTGTTCTTTCTCTCTTGGTTATCAAGCTTCTGTGTTTTGAAATATAATTTTTCTTTAAAATGAAAAGTACTGCAATGCTTAGGAAAATGGATGCTGTACCCAGTATCACAGTTAGTCCCAGATATATGTGTCTAAAAGAAGAGAGAATCTTAGTCATAATTATTACAACTACCCAACCTGAAATAAAATGCAAAAGAAAGATAGTAAATATTATTGTTATGATTTTCTTTAAGAATGCAGCTTTGGTGGCTATAAAAGTCCCTTCTATGAACACTGGTTCTTAATGAAAGCAGTTTACTAATATAAAACAATTTATTAGTAGCAGCATCATTTTCAGTTACTACTAATTACATAATAAGTTCCATCCTTTCTGTAAATTGTTCCCTTAATTCAAGTGACCGTATCCCTGTTTGCCTAGAACAGTTCCAGTTTATGCTAGTGTTGGTCCAGTGTAATTTTAATAGTAGCCCTTTTCACTCTCAAAAGTATCCAGGTTTTAATGATAAATTATGCAGTTATCCTCTCCTCCTTTCCCAAATTCATTTCTAATGAAAAATTGTATAAAGCAATGCTAAGGGGAATTGGCAATCTCAGTAAAGCAGAATAATTTAAGAATAAACTAGAAGTTGAAATCGATTTCTTCCATAAGAAGCCTATAGTTCTACACTCTGTCAGAAGACACAAAGGTATGAAAGACAGGTCAAATGTTTCATTCTGGTTACCTTGAAAACACTCTCAGTATTTGATTGAATTACATTGTGTCTACATTAAAATGAATAAAGCCTTAGGAAAAAAAATGTAAGTAAAGCCTAAATTATACTCACAAATTGGGTCACTTTCAAAGACCAAAATAAAGTTCACGCATAAGATCAAAGCCTATTAAACCAAACAGACTTATTTGGGATGGTCTGCCCAATTCACATTCAAAGAAGATGGTTCAGCACCAAGTTTATTTCTCTAGAAAATGCTCAGCTTGTAAGTCTTTTTTAAAAAAATCCTTCTCACTTTTAAACCATTGAAGCATTGCTTTAAGCAATAAGGGTCTAAATGTTTGATGAATTGAACTGAATGATACCATAGTGAAAAAGCCATGTCCCCCTCATCCCTATGCACATTGACCCACACAGAGAAAACCTTTTACTTTTCTGCATTTCAAGTACTGGAATAATTGAACATCAGTTTGGCAATAAAAGCCAGGCAGCTTCAGAGCCAAATTCAACTCTGGCCCAGGGGGATTATATCTGACGTAAATGGTACAGTTTGGCTCAGTTTTAAAAAGAATAGAATTAAACCCAAAATGTGACCTAAATTTCAATACTTCTGAATTTCAAGGAGTGAGTTACCCATTTGTGTGCATAAACTTTCAAATTTCTACTCTATTTTGGAATCTTTAATCATACTTTCAAACTAATTATTCATTTAAAATGAAGTCAAGGTCAGGAATAAGGAAAAAATCCAACATCTAGCCAAATAATCAAATAATAATAAAATGATCTTATGATACAGATCACACTTTTTGATTAGACTGTTCACTACCTTACAAGCAGTGAAATAACATGAAAAATTGTTAGTGTCGGTGGCATTGTGTAAACCTGGGATGTTGTAGCAGTGAAATGTAGGAATGCATTTGATTTGGTACCTGAAAGCATTTGAATCATATAATCTACAGGATCCTTTACTTCCACATCTTTTAAATCCCCATTTGAGGCATGAAGTGTCAATCAAAACTCCAAAATAAACTGGAGCTGGGATTCCTGCTGTGAGAAAAACAAATAATTGCTATTAAAACACGTGCACATTTTTTTGGTTATGAATGATTATCTGGAACCACTTACTTTTAGTTTAATAATTACTGATAGGCCGGGCTCGGTGGCTCAGCCTGTAATCCCGCGCCTTTGGGAGGCTGAGGTGAGTGGATTGCCTGAGCCCGCGGGTTCGAGACCCGCCTGGGCAAGCGAGACCTCATCTCTACAATAAATCAAAAAATTAGC
>CAUYQG010071743.1:0-17643 GCA_963574415.1 Tarsius wallacei | reverse complement strand
GGGCCTCAGAGGCCCAGAGGCAGACCTGTGCTGGGAAGAGCTGGGGTACAGTCACTTGTACCTGGCTGCTCTGTTTGTCTGAAGTGTGGCCTGGGTGGTGATCTCCCTGCTTACACTCCATATGAGGGGAAACGGGAGCTGGGCGGACAAGGTTGGACCCCCATGAAGGGCTGGTTATCTGTGACTCCCTTCCTCAGGAACAACTCAGTCCAGGCTTATAGGTTGGAGCCCTTGCAAAGCGTCAGGCATGGCTGGTGGAGAGAGACTTGGCATTATAAGGCACAAGACAGAGGCTAGTAAGACGCTCATGTTGGCTGTGCAAAGGGTCCAGTGGCCTTTTAGATGGTCCCACCCCTGGGACAGACTAGCCCCTCCGCCCTGGTCTAGGACGAAGGCCTGAGCTGGACACATGAGGGGAGACACGCCGCTTCCTCACCCCCCTGCGTAGTGGGGAGAGGTCGCTCATGTCTGAAGTCAGGGATGGCTGCACGTTCCCAGGGTCCACCTGCAGCTTGCTCTGCCGACGGGTGCAGCTGGTCACAGACTGTCCCGACCCTGCCTTGCCCCAAGGGGAACCCATGCTGGGTTATTTCAGTGACTATCCCTTGAGGCTGCGTTCCTGAAGAGACAGGATGCCACCCCACGTGCTTACCTCTCAGGTACTCAGGGTCACTCTGCCTAAGGTAGAACAGGGACTGTTGGATGATTGCCTCTAGCTTAGCGGCCAGTGTCCCCACACGCAGGCCCAGTGGCTGCAGCAGGGTATCCCGGGCCCACGCCTCCTGGACACTCCTGAGATGCTCTGGGGAAGCAGAGGGTGCTCATGTCACCATCTGACCACACATTTGGATAGAAAAAAGCATCCTAGTCCCAACGCTTGCTGGGACCCTCTCTGCCTTCCCAGCCTAGGGGTGAGGATTTGCAGGGCTGATTGCAGCTAGGCCTGAGTGGGCTGATCTGGGTGATGGGGGTGGGGGTCTGAGTGGTAGGAGGGTGGCTAGGAGCTTGGTCTCCAGAGGCTGGCCTGGGTTCAAACTTGACTCTAATGCTTTCTTGCCGGGTGACCAGAGAAAGTCATTTGATTTCTCTCCAACTGTAAAGCGGGGATAATGACAGTCCTTCCTTCTCGGAGGGGGGCTGTAAGTAGGAAATGAGCTAGGCACAGAGAGGACTTAGTGTTATCCATAGTGCAAAGGAAGCAGTGAGTAAAGTTTAGCCATTAGCATTACTTGAGACAGGGTCTGCTGCAGGGAGGAAAAATCAGGGAGGGACTCAAGTTGCCTCGGTTTCCTCGCCTGCGGAACGCGGAAAACAGAACACCCTTTGTAAGCTGCTTGGCCCATTACATGTGGTAGGTGCCCAGGGAGCACCTAGCGCCTGTTTGCAAGGCCACATTTCGGCCTTTGTGGGTCCCGCCTTCATTAAAAAAATGCATTAAAGGCCAGGCCCGGTGGCTCAGCCTGTAATCTCAGCACTTTGGGAAGCTGAGGCGAGTGGATTGCCTGAGCCCGCGGGTTCGAGACCAGCCTGGACAACTTGGCGAGACCTCGCCTCTACAACAGATAAAAAATTAGCCGGGCGCAGTAGCACACACCTGTAGTTCTGGCTACTTGGAAGGCTGAGGCGAAAGGATCGCCAGAGCCTAGCAGGTAGACGCTGGAGTGGCCGTGTGTGTGTCCAACTCAAAAAAAAAAAAAAAAAGCATTAAAGATGACATTGCACAACCGGGATGACATAAGGATGGACATAGTTATATTATATATGAAAACATTTTCTTCTACCTAAAAGTTATTTTTTTTTCTTCTGATGTTGAAAGAAATTAAAACATTTTGGGACCAAGTGTGGTGTCCCATGCTTGTAATCCCAGCGCTTTGAGAGGCTGAGGTGGAAGGATTTTGAGGCTAGGAGTTGGAGACCAGCCTGGGCAACATAACAAGACCCCTGTCTCTATGAAAAACAAACAGTTAGCCAGGTGCGGTAGCACACACCTACAGGTCCCAGCTACTGAGGAGGTTGATGTGGGAGGATCGCCTGAGCCCAGGAGGTCGAGGCTGCAGTGAGCTGGGATCGTGCCACTGCACTCCAGCCTGGGTGACAGAGCGAGACCCTACCTCTGTAAATAAATAAATAAGTAAATACCAAAAAAGTCCTCACAAAAACCCCAAATCTCCCCCCCCACCAGCAAAAACCACTCTCACGGGTCTCTAAAAGCACTGTGGGCCCTCGGCCCGTGCCTGCCATTCCTACTGGGAAAGCTGGGCTGCGTGATGATGATGGTTCATTTTTGGAGGAGTTATGAGGCAAGGCAGGGACTAGACGGAGACTCAGTATGTCTCCGGCTTCACCCCAGGCCTGGCCAGGCGGGGAGGGGACAGGATGCCCCCTGGGGGCCATGTGTGGGAGAGGACTCCGGGAAGGCCACGAGGCCACAAGGGCTCAGACCGGCCCAGGGTCCCTGCTGCGCTTGCATCCTGGTGGGGACTTGATGGGGGGAGCTGTGCTGGTGCGATGCCCACTACCCCACCTGGGGGTGGTGGCCCCGCCGGAGCCAGGCTGACACCAAGCCCGGGGTCTCTGTCACATTGGTGAGGTGGCCTGCGGGAGGGGCCCACTGCAGCTCCCTGGGTGTGTGTGTATGTTTGCCTTGGCCTGCCTCCAACCCCCTCCTCAGGGATCTTATATCTCTCAAAGCTAAACAAACACTAGGCTGTTTTCTCAGACCCTCCAGGTGGCTTTGGCTGGGAGTGGAGGAAGCGGGGCTGGAATCTGATCTGTCTGTAGCAGCTCTCATGCAAGGGGAATGCCCACCCATCAATCCCCCTACAAGGGCATGCTCCCTGCCTGCTTGTTTGCTGCATGACTGGAGGGATGTCACATAAATCCTCTCTTTCCGAGAAAATAGCAATTTCCAACTATTTCCCCATGTTTCCTTTAAATCCTTCCTACCTCCAAACATGTAACAGTCAGCCTCTCCCTATAGCCAAGGCAGGCTATTCTGGGGCCAGGAGTTCCCCAGGTCCCAGGCATGCAAAGCAGGGCAGGGGACAGAGCTGAGAGCGGGTTTCCCAGCGGCCAGTCCAGGGGCACGGGGTCTCACCCACCTTCCAGCACCCGTACCCCCACCATGCCGTCCAGGTTGATTTCCGGGAGCCGCTCCTCCAGGAAGAAGGTGGCTCTCTCCAGCGCAGACAGGATCTGGCCCGCGATAGTAGCCTTGCCCTCTGCGGTGTCCTGCCGGGGCAAGGAGGAGGGCCGCATCGGTGGCGGCGCGGTCAGTAAGAGAAAGTACAGCAGCCACAGGCTGGCCATGGCTGGTCTCAGGCTCAGCGCAGGAGATCTGGCCCAGCCTGGGGCCCTGCACACCCTCCTCCCACCCCCTCCTCCCCCTCTGAAGACAAGTGACCAGGCAGGGCTGCCCAGAAGCCTGGGGTGGCCTGGCAAGGGCTCTGGGAAGGGTGGCTGCAAGGGGCGGATGGCGAGGGGGCAGTGGTCAGGCCAGTCCTGGGCATGGAGCCCGCTGGCCGCAGGCTAGCAGGGGCGTCACCCTGTGCTTCTTGGCTCCATTTGCTAGGCTCACAGATGAGATCTTAGATCTAGCAATTGCAATTCCACTCAGAAATTCAAAGCCCAGAACAGCAATGTTGTTGCGTTTGTTTTAAGTAAGCTGGAAACAAACTCATTGAACAGCATACCCACCTTGAACAGCGGCAGGCTTTCTGAGGGGTCACCAGCCAGTAGGTATAGAATTGACGCTACCAAGGTGAGCTATGCACTTCAGAATTCTCTAGTAGCCACATTTTAAAAAGCAGCAATAATCAGGTGAAATTAATTCCAATGATCTACTTAGATTTACTCAGTATCTAAAATATTATTATTTCATCATATAATCTGTATAAAAATGATTAATGTTTGTTTTTCTCATGCTAGGTCACTAAATATATAAAATGGGTATTTTACACCTATGGCACGTTTCTTTTTATTACTTTATTTTAGAGATGGGATCTTGTTCTGTTGCCCAGGCTGGAGTACAGTGGCACTATAATTGCTCACTGCAGCCTTGAACTAGTACCTGGCCTCAACAAATCCTCCCACCTCAGCCTCCCAAGTAGCTGGGATTACAGGTGTGAGCCACCACACCAGGCTCACAGAATATTTTAGTCTGGACTGTCCGCATTTCAAGGGCTCAATGGTCACACGTAACCACTATATTGACCATGTCTTAGTCTGTTTTGTGTTGCTGTAATGGAACATCTGAGACTTAGTAATTTATAAAGGAAAGCAACTTATTTGGCTCCTGGTTCTGGAGGTTGGGAAGCCCAAGATCAAAGGGCTGCGTCTATATCATCCCATGGTGAAAGGAGAAGGGGGGAGAGAGAGACAGAGAGGGAGACATAAGGAGAGGGAGGGAACGAGGAGGAGGGAGAGGCAGAGAGAGAGGGGAAGGAAGGGAGCTGAACCCATTCCTCTATCAGGAGCCCATGTTCATAATACCAGCATTAATTCATTCATGAGGGGTCTGCCTCTTAAAGGCCCTGCCTCTCAGCACTGGTGCATTGGGTATTAAGTTTCTAACACGTCAACTTTGGGGGAAACACCCAAACATAGCACCAGTGAGGACCTTGTTTACTTCACTGAGTGTGAGCACACATCTGTTCCCTGCAGAAATTTTAATATTGGTTTACTGGGCGCTGTCCCAAACTTTGCTTGTGTGTGAACCATATTATCTTCCTAAAATCCAAAAAGTTCTAAATTGGGAAACATACCTGAGCCTGAGGGCTTTAGGTAAGAGGTTACAGATCTGTAATAATAATAAAAACACCACCACTGAAGTGTGTGTTTGATGCTCTTTGTGAGAGGGCTCGAGTTAGGGCCTCTCAACCTTCGTAATTCATTATTGCTCTTTCTTCTACTCCTGGTGTGTTTGTAGACATTCCTGAAAAATTTTGAATAACAGGTTCATTGACATATTATTCACATACCATAACATTAACCCTTAAAACGAGTAATTTTAAGCCGGGCTCGGTGGCTCAGCCTGTAATCCAGCGTCTTTGGGAGGCTGAGGTGAGTGGATTGCGTGAGCCTGCGGGTTCGAGACCCGCCTGGGCAAGCGAGACCTCATCTCGACAATAAATCAAAAAATTAGCCGGACGTGGTAGCGCGCGCCTGTACTTCCAGCTCCTTGGAAGGCTGAGGCGGAAGGATCGCCGGAGCCCAGCAGGTCGAGGCTGTGGTGGCCAGGAGCGGCCACTGCACTCCAGTCTGGGCGACAGAGTGAGACTCCAACTCAAAAACAAACAAACAAACAAACAACAACAAAAAAACCCGAGTAATTTTGCAGTGCTTTTAGTATATTCACAAATTTGTGCAGCCATCACTGACTAATTCCAGAATGTTTTCATCACCCCAAAAAAGAAACCCCACACTCATGAGTGGTCCCTGCCTATCTCCCCTCCTCAGCAACCACAGGCAACAAGTACCCTACTCCCTAGCTCTATGAATTTGCCTGTTCTGGATATTTCATAAAAATAGAATCATACAACCTGTGGTCTTTTGTGTCTGGCTTCTCTCACTCAGCATAATGTTTTCAAGGTCATCCAAGTTGCAGTATGCATCAGTGCTTTCTTCTTTTTTATGGCGGAAGAGTATTCGACCGTATGGGTAGACCACAGTTTGGCTATCCATTTATCCATTGATGGGCATTTGGGTTGTTTCTGCCTGTGGGTTCCTGTGAAGAGTGCTGATGTAAATGTTTGTTTTTACGAGTTTTTGTTTGCAAACCCATTTTCGATTCTCTTGTGTGTCTACCTGGACATGCCATTGCTGGGTCATGTGGTAAGTCTATGTTGAACTTATTGAGGAATGGCCAAGCTGTTTTCCGCAGTGGCTGGACCATTTTCCATTCCCACCAGCAGCATATGAGAGTTCTTCATGCAGCCTACCAGGAAGTTTGAATACTCCAGATATGCTGTGTATTTGTGCAGTGTATCTATCCACAGCTGTGCTTTATACGTAAAAAGAGTAAGTTTTTTTTGCTTCCCAAAAACCATTTTTTGGGAGCACCACTGAGAATGCAGGTCGCAGAGGAAGCTCATCATGGTCATGACTTCTGTTAATCCTTCAGACAATCTTGGAAGTGGGCAGTCAACCACCTTGAGCAAAATCGGAGGCTCTGAGGGGCTTAAGTGACTGACCAATACCCTCCTGATGGCTGGAAGGTTGCCCCTGCTGGTGATGCCCCCAGCCCCTCTCCCTGGAGGAACAATGGCAAATCTTCCCCAGCCAAGGTTCCACCTTCCAGAGGGAAGCATCTGCTGTTGGTTTGTTATCACCATGGTCCTTATCCTCTTAGATCCTCAGAGCAAGGAGTCCTCCAAGACGTGAAGTCCCCTTCCCTTAATTCACAGGTGAGGGAAACAAATGGATGGCAGTGACTCGCCAAAGGTCAAGCAGGAGAGCTGGGAGCCCTGAAGCTGACCTCGTGAGTCCCTGCCTGTCCCATTACAGAGGGTGGATGGAATCGGGGGTGGGTGTCTCAGCCTCCCACCAGCACATGCAACCTTGAGGCAGCTGGGAACTGGCGGACTTGTGATGCTGCCCAGGATGTCTATCTGCCTGTCCATCCTGTCTGTATGTGTTTACTTGTCCTGTCTTTCCATAGGAAAGCTCAGGTTTCAAGGTCTGGGTTCCCGTGTGACCTTTCCCTTCCTAATCCGTAAAGGGGGACCCACGGGGCTACTGTGAGGAGCAGATGAGAAGTGTGCCAAGTACTAAGCTGAGCTCTGGAGACACTGGGCACCACGTCAGCACAGGCTGCCTGCCTAGCAGGTGCTGGCCCAGCTCTCATCCATGGGTGTGGTACTGTCTTGTTTGTTGAACACGGGTCTGGGTGGTGTTCTGGCAGGTCCTGGGACAGCTCCGGGGTGGAGGGGGTGAGCAGGGTGGCTTCCCCAGTGTGCTCTCAATGTTTCTCAGCAAGGGACACACACTTGCTGAACTCTCCCTGTGGCTACTTTGGGAGGGGAAATTGGAGAGTCAGTGGGGAAATTTTCCCTTCTAACTATGAATACTTAAATCATTGTGGATTTTGCTTCCATTACTGTCCTTTCCCCTCTCTATGTTTTATTTACTTTTTTTGGAAAAACATACAATTATTTTATTCTGTTTATCAATACTAATAAACTCTTTTTTTTTTTTGAGTTGGAGTCTCACTCTGTCGCCCAGACTGGAGTGCAGTGGCTGCTCCCGGCCACCGCAGCCTCGATCTGCTGGGCTCCAGCGATCCTTCCGCCTCAGCCGAGGAGCCTGAATTACAGGCGCGCGCTACCATGCCCGGCTGATTTTTTAATTTATTGTAGAGATGAGGTCTCGCCAAGTTGCCCAGGCGGGTCTCGAACCCGCGGGCTCACGCAATCCACTCACCTCAGCCTCCCAAAGCGCAGGATTACAGGCTGAGTCACTGAGCCCGGCTATTATTAATAAACTCTTAATGGGGAGGTACTGGCCAAAGGATACTTAGAATACCTGAAACTGGGTAATTTATGAAACAAAAAGGAATTTGTTTCTTGCAGTTATGGAGGAGAGAAGCACAAGTTGAGGGGCCGCATGTGAGGAGAGCCCTCCTGCTTGTGGGAACTCTCTGCAGAGTCCTGTCCCCTCTCTATATTTTAAATATTTTACTAAGTACAATATACAACTGGAAAACTGAACAGATAAGTTTGCCACTTGATGAATTTTCCCTAATGGAACACACATCACCAGCACCCAGATCAAGAAACAGAACTCAGTCGGACACTGTGGCTCATGCCTGTTTTGCCCAGGAGCTCAAGACCAGTCTGGGCAAGATAGTGAGAACTTGTCTCTACAAAAAAATGAAAAAAATTAGCTGGGCCTGGTCTCACACGCCTGTAGTCTCAGCTACTTGGGAGGTTAACGTGGAAGGATCGCCCAAGCCCAGGAGGTCAAGGCTGCGGTGATCGATGATCACGTTATTGTACTCTAGCCTGGGCCATGAGTGAAATGGTGACTAAAAAACAACAACAACCAAAAACAGAACTCGACCAACCCCTCTCACTCACTCTCCCGACTTCTAACAGTAAAGATTTAGTTTCCACTGATATCAATGGAACCACATGGTACGCACTCCTGGGTGTCTGGCCTCCCTTCTCAACTTAGAGTTATGAAATTCTTCCAGACTCTTGTCTCACTATATTTTGAAATTATTTTAGAACTCAGAAAAAAAAGGATCCTAGATTCCTATATAGTAACAGCTTTGTTTTAACGGGAAATCACACCAAAGTTTAGAAATCCTCGTGTGTGTGTGTGTGTGTGTGTGTGTGTGTGTGGTGTCCCCAGCGGTTCCAGCGGGTGTGTGTGTGTGTGTGTGTGTGTGTGTGTGTGTGTGGTGTCCCCTATTAATTCGTGTGTGTGTGTGTGTGTGTGCGTGTGCGTGTGCGTGTGTGTGTGTGTGTGGTGTCCCCTATGAATTCCTGGGCCGCAGGAGCGCCTCAGCGGTTCCGCGGGCCCCACTTCGGGAACCACGTCCCCGCCCCGCCTCCCGCTCCGCGTCCACCGCGGCGCCCCGGTCTGCGGCTGCGCACAGGGCGCCGACCGGCGGAAGCGCGGTCACGTGACCGATGCCGACCCGCCAAGATGGCGGCGTCCTTCCTGGCCTTGCTGCCGCTGGCCCTGCTGCTGCTGCCGCTGCTGCTGGGCGGCTGGAAGCGCTGGCGGCGAGGGGGCGCGGCCCGGCACGTGGTCGTCGTGGTGCTGGGCGACGTGGGTCGCAGCCCCCGCATGCAGTACCACGCGCTGTCTCTGGCCAAGTGTGGCTTCTCCGTGACCCTGCTAGGCTTCTGCAGTGAGTGCCCCGGGGTCTGGGAGGGAGGCTGCGCTCTCAGCCTTTGACTCTCGGCTCTGACCGCCTCGGGAGAGCGAGGCGGAAGCCCCCCTTTGGACTTGGCCCCTGGGCGCTTTTTGAGACTGGAGAAGTGGGTTCTGGCTGGACCAGCCTGTGCTGGTTGGCTCCCTAGGAACAGCCGGCGTTAATGGGGCGCTTGCCTTATATCAGGACTGTGCTAAGTAAAACCGTTGTATGGTCTCACCTAGTTCTCCTGGTGAGTGGAAAGACTGGGAGCAGGTGCGTGGCCTGCAGGATCAGTGCTGGCAGCCACATCTGCTTGCAGCTACCCTTGTCAGGCTGTGTGAGCAAACAGGCGACGTGTCCCTTCTCCTTCCTGTCCCTCAGCACAGAGCCTGCAGGCAGGATATGTTTCATTTGCTCCTCGTGTCCAGCTTTCCCCCAGTGTGCAGGGTAGGGGCGCCTGATTCTTAATTGCTCTCCACATTTATTATGTCTTTGCAGGGACAGTAGGGGCAGGAACAGTGGGGACAGCACTGGTGGCCTTTCATCCCTGTTTAGGGTCTGCTATGTCAGGGTGTGGGGGTGGAGGTGGACTTCCTGAGATCTGTGGTGGGAAAATTCCACCATTCAGGAAATCTACATCAAGTTTGAGGGTCTACCATGCGCCAGTTATCATGTTAAGTAAAGTGGTTAAGATTCAGACCTTCCCTCTGTGGGCCTCCTAGAGGAATGTGGGCAAGAATTGGCCTCATTCTGTTCTGGCTAGTGAGAAACAGAGAGAGGCTTTGAAAAGTCTTATTTTCCCAAACACTCTCCATGATTCAGCCTGGGCTGGGAGATTATCTGACTCTATTTTATTTTATTTTATTTTTTGAGTTGGAGTCTCACTCTGTCGCCCAGATGGAGTGCAGTGGCCGCTCCCGGCCACCGCAGCCTCGACCTGCTGGGCTCCGGCGATCCTTCCGCCTCAGCCTTCCAAGTAGCTGGAAATACAGGCGCGCGCTACCACGCCCGGCTAATTTTTTTTTTTTTTTTATTTATTGTAGAGATGAGGTCTCGCCTGCCCAGGCGGGTCTCAAACCCGCGGGCTCAGGCAATTCACTCACCTCGACCTCCCAAAGGCGCGGGATTACAGGCTGAGCCACCGAGCCCGGCTTGTTCCTGAATTTTTAACAAGTGCCCTGATGGGGCAGCAAGAGGAGACAGATAAGCACAGGCTCGAGAAGAGAAACACAAGGGCAATGCCCTTCCTTCCTGGTTGTTTAAAGCAAGTCACTTGTCCTCAGTCTTTGGGGAGGACATTAGCTTTCTGAATCACATCTTATCGTTCAGTAATTGTACTGTTAGGTTTCCTGGGGAATCTTTCCACCTCACCACCTCTGGCTTGGTGATTGGATTGATCAGAAGGAAGTGATTGGAAGCTGTTATTCCCACCTCATTGATTCCAGCACTCCATTGTCTGCCTAGCATTTTCTCCAACTTTGCCCTCTTTCATCAACGAGCTGCTTGTTCCTGAGAAAATTCCCAGTGCTCTCCAGCTGTTTCCTGGATGCAAGTGCACTTTGATACAAGAAATCTGAATCAAGAGAGTAGATCACCGGAGAGGATGCTGTTTCTGGATAATTTGTTGCTTGCCCTGCCTCTTGCGTCTTTTTCTTTGTCTATGGGAACCAATCTTTCCAGGGAGGGCAAAATGCTTTCTACCTCTGATTGGATTTAAGTTATAGAGCTAATATATTAATAACGTAAGAGTTCCAGTATCTCTTAGGTGACAAAGAGCCTGAAAGCTTTCATCGGAAAGAATTTAGAATCCAAGACTGCAATGGAAGACTAAGAATCTGGGCTCTGCTTTCCCCTCCATGACTGACACCAGTGGCCCAGGATGCAGACCTTTCCCTCGGGCTGTGAATTTATGTCCCTGCTGAGCTTGAGCTCATGTCTGCAAACAGGCAGTAAGTCGTAATCAATTCACTAATTAGAGTTCTAGACGCTTGTTTGTTGTGGACCAGACTCATCTCCCTGGCTGAACTCAGTCTCTTTAGAATTTTCTCACAGTCATAAACATGAGGGTATGAACTATACAGGCCTCACTATTAATAGTAGGAGCCAAGACTCGTTCAACATTTTGGCAGATAATCGTTTTTTGCAGAAAAACTGGAGTGTAGTATTTCGCAGTTTAGGCTGGGTGGAAACAATCGTAGGAATCCACATGTTCGAGAATGCATTGTTTTATTTTTATTCTTTAATGTGTCACTATTTTGCGAATACTATAAAACCACCAGCACATGTATATTTTGCGATCATCAGCTCATAACTACAGCCTGGGTTCTGTGCTTTCACTTGGGTCACGGTTTATATACTGGCACCAAATACAAGCTTCCTTTAACTCTATACCAGGTACTAATCTATACATTTTTAATGTATGCCTTCATTATATCTTCATAGCAACCCTATGAGGTGGATTCTATTAGCATCTGCATTTTGCAGATGAAGAAACAGGCACAGAAACGTTAAGTGACGTGCTCTATTTCTGAAGCTGGGACATGCTGGAGTCGGGGCCCGGCCTGGCAGTCTTGCTTCAGAGTTGATAACTGCTAAGCTGTTTTACTCCTCTGACTGGCAGCACTTCCTTTCTACCACTTCTACTGTGGTATACCACAGCATGGGTTCCCCAGAAACTAGGAGACTTGTGCGTACATGTTGAAGAATTGTGGAAGGTTGTTTTTCTCAGAATAAATCTGTATGTTTCTTAAATTTGCAAAAGCGTAGGCTTTGGAGTAATACTGTCCGGGGTTCAAATCCAAGGGGTATTTCTTTCAGGCCTCTGTTATCATGGGGCATTAGTCTCCTTTGTGGGGTTACTGTCAAAGGTTGGTGAGGCAACACGTGTAGAGTACTTGGTATACCATGTTCAGTGAGGTTGCTCCCACTTTCTCCTTACTCCCCCATCCCCCATCTTCCTCTTGTTAGCTGGGTACAATGTCTGTGGTGACCAAGGTACCTAAGCTGGTAGAACTACAAAGAGAAGCACAACCATTAGGTTCATTAGTCACTGCTCTAGGTCTGACAGATGGGCCATTTACACAGAAGTGAGAACATTCATTGACTAGATCCAATCATTCAAAAAAGATAGTTTGTAGACGTTGTAAAGACATAGCAAGGCTAAAGACAGGATGAAAGACAAAATGTTGCATTTTTCTGGTAAACAAAAGGCAATAATTCTAATTTTGATTCTGCCATAAGCTTGTGGTATGTTCACAGGCCAGTCTGCGTTTTCATTTGTATCTCTAAAATGAGGAAATTTTAGTAGACCAGTGGTTCTAAAATTCTTTTAAACACAAAATCCCTTTATCAAGAAAACATATGCCCAAATAGCAAATTAGTTTCACAAAGGATGCCAACTTTGACTAAGTGCACAGTGGCTGCCTGGATCCTAATGCGGAGAAAGTTTTTTGTTTTTTTGTTTCTGTTTTGTTTTGTTTTTGAGTCAGACTCTCACTCTGTCACCCAGGCTGGAGTGCAAGGCATGACCACAGCTACCACAGCCTCGACTTGCTGGGCTCAGGCCATCTTCCACCTCAGGTTTCCAAGAAGCTGTAACTACCGGAGTGCACCACCACATCTGGCTATTTTAAAAATTTATTGTAGAGATGAGGTCTCATCAAATTACCCAGGCTGGTCTTGAACCCCTGGGCTCAGGCAATCCTCTTGCCTCTGCCTCTCAAAGTGCTAGGATTATAGACATGAGCCACCCTAGAAATCTGTGATTGATTAGCAATGTCTGCCAGGGGCACAAAAAGTAGACAGGGCTCCCAGTGAACACCATTCTGTCCAGAAGACAAATATGATAAACAGATAAAAAGGAGCATTTCATACTCAACCAGGCAGAGATGCTGAACCCTGGTTTAATCTCTTCAGCAAACCATCCTACTATATGAGATTCCTCCTAGCCTCTCTTCATCTCTACGTTTTTAAGTCTTGGAGGTAATACACTTTTTACAACTATCCAATAGTTAAGGCTGTGAGAAGAATTTGATACTTAATTACCCAAACTGTCTCAACCAAACTCAGCAGATAAAGTGAAACTAATGTTCTCTGCATTGAAACATCAGGCCTAGCCACAACAATAACATTTTTGCCTAAAGCCTCATTTTAATTAAGAGACAAGAAATAAATTCAACTTTCAGGAAACAGGGTTAGTACCGGATCATCATATTTGGCTGTGGAATGTTTAGTCTTCTCTTGGAGACACCTGCTTCATGTAATTTACTGTCTTATGGGATGTTTTAATAGCCTTTTTTCTAGGGGATGAATAATGTCCCACTGTATTGCTCTAGGAGCAAAAAAAAGGCCACAGCTGGGTGAGCTGCTTAGCGACTTTTACTGTGTTGAAGAGATTTGCCAAGCTCAGCAATTTGAGGTGGTAGAAATTCATCATTGTGTTCATGAGGTGCCTCGATACCAAGTAGCAAGGGGAAATCTCCAGCAGGTAAAGAAGTAGCCTTCATTAACATCCTGGGGCGAGATCCACCTTAAGGCTCTCCAGGCCTCTGACTCTTGGCTCTTCAGAACTCAGTGCAAGTTCCTTGCTCCAGGTACAAAATGTTTAAGCAAACTAGAAAAAGATGAAGGGGAAGTAATACTCAATAGCTGTACTCAGATAACTGCAAATTGTATTTTAAGAGAAAAGGAGAGAACTGAAAGCCCATGGATGAAGAACATTTAACAATGTAAATAAATAGTTTTTTAAAGTATTCCTGAAACTTAATTTTAGAGAATGGTATCTCCTTTATTATTTTCTGTGTTTATACTAAAAAAGTAGTTTGAAACCTACTAAAACACCTGTTTGAGGACTGGACAAACATAAGGATTTTATGAAAATACCTGATACCATAACACATTATTTTAAAAAAGATTCTGACAGTTGTATTCTTCAAAAGACTTAAGTCAGTGTTTTCAAATATTTAGGTTACAGAGTATGTGCAAAAGGTCCACGAATATATTGTGAAAACTGAAAACAGACCTGCATTGTAAATAGAGATGTTATGTTTCAATGACACATAAATCGTGTCATTTCATCAGGAAAATCATGCTTCTAAGTGTTTGTACCCTTTCATCTAGTGCATACACCTCATTTACTCAATCAGCTAGTGAAAAGATGCTCAACTTCCTCTACCGTGCCGGGATCGAAACCGCAATGATATACCATTTTATGCCCACTGCAATGGCTATAATAAATAAGACAATGACAAATGTTGGCCGGGATGTGATAAAATTAAAACCCTCATACAGTACTGGTAGGACTGGAAAATTGTGTAGCTGCTGTGAAAACCATTTTGGCAGCTTCTAAAAGTGAGGTCAAGCATGGAGTTACCATATGACCCAGCGGTTCCACTCCTAGGTATATATTCAAGAGAAATGAAAATACACATCCACATGTACATGAATTTTTGTAGCAGAATTATTCGTAAAAGTCAAAAACTGGAAACAACCCAAGGTCCTAGAAGGTGATATATCCATGCAATGCAATATTATATGCAATAAAAAGATATGAAGTTAAAAGAAAAAAGAAAGTATTGATACACGGGTGAAGCTTGAACACATATGCTAAATGAAGGAAGTCATCCATAAAAGACCATACCTTATATGGTTTCATTTATATGAAATGTCCAGAATAGGCAAGTTCTTAGAGACAAAAAGTAGAATAGTTATTGCCTAGGACTGATAAGCTTGGGGAAAATGGAGTTCTATTGAGTCACAAGATTTCTTTTTTGGGATGATGAAAATGTTCTAAAAGCGTCTGATGGTTGTACAAGTCTGTGAATGTACTAAAAACCACTGAACTGTATACTTTAGATAAGTGAATTACATGACCTATGAATTATAGCTCAATAAAACTATTACCTAAGAAGAAATAACATGGAGGACCCCAGGATATTCATAGCCCAGATTGGACAAATAAAACAACGAAACAGTGGATCAAAAAAGTCAAGAAATATACCGTTAATTTGGTATGTGACAAAATTTGCATTCTCAATCAACAGAAAAATAAAATTATTTTATTAATCAGTTTAATCAGTTATGACAGAAAATGGACTACTCTTCTGTGAAAGAAGAATAAAATCACAGTGTATATAAAAACAAATTCCAAGTGCCCTAAAAAATGGACAAAATAATACATGCAAGTTTTATAAATATAGGCAAATAATTTTATAATTTTGGCATGTAGAATGTTTTTCTAAACAGAAAAATAAGAGCTAAATGATCTTAAAAAATGGCAGACAATTCTGCTTACCTGAAAATTAAAACAATTTATGGCAAAAATGATATAAATTTTAAAAATAAGCAAGACTGTAAAAATATTTGTACAGAAAAATCATTAATGAACAGAATACAGAAAGCATTCTTACAAGTCCAGAAGTTTAAAAAAATGTTTTTGAAAAAGATATGAACAAGTAATTCACAGATAAATAAATTCACAAGACTAATAAATACTTGAAAATATACTTCTGGAAATCCAGTATAAACAACAAATTTTTTTACCTACATGACCAGCAAAAGTTTAGAAGATTGAAAAAATCTAATTTTGGTGGGAAAAGATATTCACTCTTCTACCATGTTGGTAAGGAGATAGATAAATTAGTATATCCTTTTCAGATCAAAATCTAGTGGCATCTATGGAATTATATATTCATATTATCTTTGCAGTTCCAATTTAGGAATCTAGCCTTTAAAAATACCTCACAGGCCGGGCTCAGTGGCTCAGCCTGTAATCCCAGCACTTTGGGAGGCCGAGACGAGTGGATTACCTGAGCCCGCAGGTTCGAGACCAGCCCGCACAACTTGGTGAGACCTCATCTCTACAATAAATCAAAAAAATTAGCTGGGCATGGTAGCGGGTGCCTGTAGTTCCAGTTACTTGGAAGGCTGAGGCAGAAGGATCGCAGAGCCCAGCCGGTCAACGCTGGGGTGGCCGTGAGAGTGCCACTGCACTCCAGCCTGGGTGATGGAGTAAGACTCTAACTAAAAAAAAATGCCACACTGGTGCATGAAAGTATAAGTAAAGATTATTTACTGAAGCACTGTTTGTAATAGTGAGAAACTGACAACATCCTGAAGAACCTATTTGGGGGATTGTCACATGAACTATAGCACGTTCTTACCATGGAATACTATGCAATTATTAAAATAATATACAGTGACATAGAAAGACCTCCAAGATACATTCCTAAAGAATGAATAATAAGCCTCAACATAATGAACACGGACAGATCTCATTTATACAAATGCCTAAGTGTAGCCCATGATCCTCTGGGAAGGAGGTGGCAGTGGGGGCAGGAATGGCCATGCTCCCAAGAGGCCTGGAGCTTGTAGCATGACGGCGTCACTGGAATTGAAAGGGCTGTGGAACAACGCAATTCTCTCCATTAGAGTCACACTCATGACTCAGCCCCCTACCTTGGTGTTCCAGAGAAGAGACTCCCTCCTTCCGCTGATCCCAGTTTTGAACTCTCCTGGATGGTGATTCTTCTTCTTGTTAATTCTGAGCCTTGCCTCTCTAGGTCTACCCACTCTGCATTCTGGTCTCCCTCCGGCGTCTCATACCACCATCAACTCTGGGAAAACTCGGCGGGGTGGGGGGTGAGTTTCTTATAACTTATTTCTGAAAGTTCTATTTCCATACACCTGTGTGAAATCAGCAAAGGAAAGTGCCTCTTCTGTCTAGACAGCTCTTCTACTCAATAGACTCACTCTGAGTCACTTGGTTGACTGGTGGTTTAGTTGCTGAGCTGGAAGTCCTTCACTCAAGCATTCCTTCATTCAATAAATGTTTGTTTTGTGTCTGCTACATAGTAAATACTACACTAGACACTGGGCTTTCCATGGGACCATGAGACACAGTCTCTGTCTTCGGGAGCTTGTGGCTTAATGAGAATGTGGGTGTTTGAAAAATAATCACACATGTGATTGTCACCGTGATGGACGTGTTGTGAGAGAAAATATAGGGAGCTCTGAGACTGTGGAAGAGAGACACCAGCCCGGTCTGGGTGATGAGGAGCCTGTTTTCTCAGGAAGCGATGCCAAAGTTGAAGGATGGAAACACAAGGGATGGATCCAGGTGGGAAGCGAGGCCACATCATGAAAGCAGGGAGCACCTTCCGGGTCAAGAGGCAGGAGGGAGTTGGACCATGTGGAGGAATGAAAAGGAGGCTGGCCGGGCTCGGTGGCTCAGCCTGTCAGCCCAGCACTTTGGGAGGCCGAGGCGAGTGGATTGCCTGAGCCCGTGGGTTCGAGACCAGCCCGGGAAACTTAGCGAGACCTCGTCTCTACAATAAATAAAAAATTAGCCGGGCGTGGTGGCGTGTGCCTGTGGTTCCGGCTCCATGGAAGGCTGAGACGGAAGGATTGCTGGAGCCTAGCAGGTCGAGGCTGCGGTGGCCGGGGGTGACGGACCGAGACTCCAACTCAAAAAAAAAGAAAGAAAGAAAAAGGATATCGTGCCGGGCTTGGTGGCTCAGCCTGTAATCCCACGCTTTGGGAGGCCGAGGTGAATGGATTGCCTGAGACCGTGGGTTCGAGACCCGCCTGGGCAACTTGATGAGACCTCATCTCTACAATAAATCAAAATTAGCCGGGTGTGTTAGAGCGCGCCTGTAGTTCCAGCTACTTGGAAGGCTGAGCGGAAGGATCGCCGGAGCCCAGCGGGTCGAGGCTGCGGTGGCCGGGAGCGGCCACTGCACTCCAGTCTGGGCGACGGAGTGAGACTCCAACTCAAAAAAAAA
>CAUYQG010071739.1:0-11649 GCA_963574415.1 Tarsius wallacei | reverse complement strand
GCTGCAATAAATATATGAGTGCAGGTATCTTTTGTATAAAGTGATTTGAGTTCTTCAGGGTATATTCCGCGATCCCCCTACTGGGAATATACCCTGAAGAACTCTGCTTCTTTTAATACAGTGTTTTCAAATTGTGCCTATTTTGGTGATTTCTTTTAGTTTATTGGCATAGCTTATCTGACAATATTTATGAAAGTAGTTTATCGATCGCATATAGGGTCAAATGATTTTTAATAAGAGTGTCAAGACCATTAAATGGGTAAAGGACAGTCTCTTCAATAAATGTTTTTGAGATAACTTGATAGTCACATGAAAAAATGAAATTGGATCATTACCTTACACCATTACAAAAATTACCTTAAAATAGATCAAAGATCTAACATAAGATGTAAAACTATAAAACTCTTAGAAGAAAACATAAGGGAAAAATCTTCATGACATTGAATTTGGCAATGATTTCAAAAACACAGGTAACAAAAGTAAAAATATACCGAATGCAGTAGCATGCACCTGTAGTCCCAGTCACATGGGAGGCCAAAGCAGGAGGATTGCTTGAGGATAGAAGTTCAAGATCAGCATGGGGAACATAGCGAGACACCATCTCAAAAAATACATATATCTTGTTAAATATGAAAAAATAGATCACATCAAAATTAAAACCTTCTGTGCATCAAAGAACACAATCAACAGAGTGAAAGGCAACCTATAGAATGAAGGATGTATTTGCAAATCATATATCTGATAAGGAGTTAATATCCAAAATATATAAAAATATATTTTAAAATCTTCTACAACTCAACAACAGCAACAAAAATATTAAATAACTAGATTGAAAAATGGGCAAAGGACTTAAATATACATATCTCCAAAGAAAATATACAAATAAGCAGCAAGCATATTAAAATATGCTCAACATCACTAATCATTAGAGAAATGCAAATCAAAACCACAATGAGATACCACCGTACATCCACTAGGATGGTTACAATAAAAAATAAAATAAAACAAAAGGTGTTAGTGAGGATGTAGAAAAATTGGAAACCTTGTGCACAGTTTGTGGGAATGTACAATGGTGTGGCTACTATGGAAAATGATATAGCAGTTCCTAAAAGTGAATTACTATATGATCTAGAAATTTCACTTTTAGATATATATCCCAAAGAATTGAAAACAGGATCTTGAAGAGATATTTGTACACCTTTATACCAGCATTATTCACAATAGTCAAGAGGTGGAAGCAATCCATGTGTCCATCAATGGATAAATGGATAAACAAAATGTGGTATATATGTACAATGGAATATTATTCAGCCTTAAAAAGGAAGGAAATTCTGAAACACACTACAGCATGGATGAAACTTAAGGACATTATGCTAAATGAAATAAGCCAGTCACAAAAGGACAAATACTGTGTGATTCCACTAATATGAGATATCTAAAGTAGTCAATTTCATAAGGGCAGAAAGTAGTGTAGTGGTTGCCAGGAGGAGTAGAGAGTGGGGAATAAGGAGTTCTTGTTAATTGGTATAGAGTTTCCGTTTTGCGGGATGAAAAAGTTATGGAGATTAGTTGCTTGAGTGTGAATATACTCAACACTACTGAACCGTACACTGAAAAGTCATTAAGATGATAAATTTTAAGTTATATGTATATCATCACAGTTTTTTAAAAGCAGTTCCTGAGGTGTTTCTTGCAATTTCACAGTCCTGTTTTTAAAGGATGTCCTGTTCTTTTATTTTTAAATTATTTTTATTTTTTGAGTTGGAGTCTTTCTGTTGCCCAAGCTGGAGTACAGTGGCACTCTCATGGCTACCGCAGCTTTGATCTGCTGAGCTCAGGCAATTCTTCTGCCCCAGCCTTCCAAGTAGCTGGGACTACAGGTACATGTCACCACGTCCAGCTAATTTTTTTATTTATTGTAGCAATGAGATCTTGCCAAGTTACCCAGGCTGGTCTTGAGCCCCTGGGATCAGGCAATCTTCTCGCCTCTGCCTACAAAAGTATTGGGATTACCGGCATGAGCTACTGTGCCCGGCTCTATTCTTTTATTTTTAAAGAAAAAAAAGCCCCATATCAAATGCCACAGTTATATATATATATATATACATATATATATATGTATATATATTGTCCAAGGTCACTTTACCTGAAAATCTCTTATTTGTAGAGTCAAGCACAGGGCAGGCATTTTCACACAGTCTTTCCTAATTTAACCACTCCTCCTTTTTTAAAGACCATGTCTTACTCTGTTGCTCAGGCTGGACTTGAACTCTTGAGCTTGAGTGAGCCTCCTGCCTCAGATGTATGCTACCATGTTTGGCTTTCAATGTCTGTATTGCTCTTAAATAAATACCAAATGAGTAGCACATTTATCTTTAAATATATCCATAGCAAAAGTTTTGTACCCTAAATGCTGCAAATAACAAACATCATAAACTGGAATTAAGCCATGCAGGGGCAAAGATCTGTATTTTACTTATGTCTGTAACCAATTATCGTTCCAGTTTTTCTCCTATTACACAGTAGATGTGAATCTATAGTTGTTCACTTGTGTTTGGAATCTGTGAGAATACCATCCATTGACTGTGCTTTGGAATCTGAGCTGTTGGCCAAATTTTTGAACTACCTCAGTCTCCACCCTTTTGGGATAGTGAAGATGAGCTACCCTGTACTCAGCATTAACCTCTAAGATGGCCAACCAACAACCTCTTACCCTAGGGATGTGGTGTGTAGAAAGCACTAAGATGCTCCCTCCAAGTCATGGGCTGGGCTCTGCATTTGGGGCCGTTCTCTCTCCCTCCTTTTGTTTTTCACACATACATGCATGCACGTGTGCATACACATAGGCAAACACGACCTTTATATTAAAAATATTCTGGAATAATGACATTTAATTCTGTCCTTCTTTTGGTCATTAGAATACTCCCAACAAGCTCCAGGCACATTTTTACCTGTTGATAGATGCAACTGTCTAGCCAGTGCTCCAGTAGGGTGTCAGGGCTCATGAATCTGTATTGACTAAGAAGATTTCGGGAAGAAAATTAACTTTGAAAAGCCCTTTCAATAACAGATTCGTGATTACAAACTTTTTTAGTCTTGCAATCCTTTTAAACAATTGTGGCATAATTGAAAAAGACCTATACATTCAAATGGACACGGACTATGAAAGGGCTCCCACCTCCATGCCCCCAGTCTCACTTCCAGAACCCTACCTCGGTGTTCTGGATGATGGTCATGCACCTGCCCTTTGAAGAGTCTCAGATCATGAAGAGGGATAGTGAATGGAAGCCAAATAACCCCATGACTCATAACATACATACTATTAAATTCCAGCGAAGGGATCAGCGTAGCGACTGTGTAAATGAAAATGATTCTTTCGTCTGAGCTGGGCTGAACTTCCAACGGAGCCGCCCTCTGCAAGCCGGACTCCACTGGTCGCCTGCGACTGCTTGCATGCCTGCCTGCCTATGGGCTCTGATCTCCCTTACTTCCCACTCAAGCAGCATTGGCTGCTCCCAGGAAACCAGGCAAGAGGAGCATCTTGTCGCTCGCAGGCAGGGCCTGGGTGAAAGGGTGTTCTCTCAGGAAGGAAAGCACTCACCCACCAACCGAGGGGCGCATGGACCAACAACCCATGCCAAAGTCTACACCCTGGTATCACAGGCATTCACGTGGTAGGGTCCTTCACTGAAAATGTTCTTATTAGAAATTTCCCTCCAATCTCCATCCCAAGTCGTATAACCTCTCCACCTAAATTTAACTTTTGGATCTCACCTTGGAATTAATTGTTTTTATAGAGAGGATATCCAATAGTGTGTTCTTTTTTAAAAGTTTAGCATTATTTCATAAATATGTTCGCATATTTTATCACTTTCTTCACTTTGATCATTTTAAGTCTGCATTCATTATGATTTGCTTATAGCTATTTCCTGTTAAATAGTGAGCTATCAACAGATATTTGTTAAATGAACAAACAACTTTGCATATATATGTAAATATATATACGTACATAGAGAGAGAAAGAGAGGCTTATTTATTGAAATTATTATCTTAGACTAAATTTCTGGGACTGGAATACATTAGTCAAGGTATGAATCTCTTCATTGCTCTTGTTACATATTGCCATAGAAAGTCGTGTATGGAGGGGCTCGATGGCTCACACCAGTAATCCCAGTGGGAGGCGGAAGTGGAGGTGGAGTGGGGGTAGGGTAGGGAGGATCGCTTAAGGCCTGGAGTTTGGGGGAGGGGGGAGTAGCCGGGCATGATGGAGCGTGCTTGTAGTCCAAGTTACGTGGGAGGTTGAAGCGGGAAGATCTCTTGAGCCTGGGGTTTGGAGGCTGCAGTGAACTATGATCTTGCCACTGCACTCCAGCCTGGGTGACAAAAGGAAAACCATGCTTCTTAGAAAGAAGAAAAAAGCTGTGTAGGGCTTTGATTAAGAACACAGGGTTTATGCCTGAGTCCGCGGGTTCGAGACCCGCCCGGCAACTTGGCGAGACCTCGTCTCTACAACAAATCAAAAATTAGCCGGGCGTGGTAGCGCGCGCCCGTAGTTCTGGCTACTTGGAAGGCTGAGGCGGAAGGATCGCAGGAGCCCAGCAGGGCAATGCTGCGGTGGCCGGGAGCGCGCCACTGCACTCCAGTCTGGGCGACGCAGTGAGACTCTGGACTTCAACAAAGTAACAAAGTTTTTGTTTTAGGCTGGTACTGCCCATACTAGCCTTGTGACGCTTGACTAGTTGCGCCACCTATCTGAGTCACAGTTGCCTTGTTTATGAAATGGGAGAAACAGTGCTTTTGCACAGAAATGTTATGCGGAAGGTGGGCATAATAAGTGGTTACTGCTGTGATTATGATCACCACTTTCAACATATATTTTTTCCCACGGTCCCATGAACATTGAGTTTTATCATTCAAAAATTTTTTTTGTTGATAAAATAGGTATAAAATTATACTTTTGACCAGGTGCCATGGCTCATGTCTGTAATCTCAGCACTTTGGGAGGCCGGGGTTGGGGGACTGATTGGGCCCAAGAGTTCAAGACCAGCCTGAGCTACATAGTGAGACCTTGTCTCTACAAAAATAAAAAAATTAGCTGGGTGCAATGGAACGCGCCTGTAGTCCCAGCTACTTAGGAGACTGAAACAGAAAGATCGCTTGAGCCCAGGTGGTCAAGGCTGCAGTGAGCCATAATTGTCCCACTGCACTCCAGTCTGGGGAATAGAGTGAGACCCTGACTCAAAAAAAATTTTTTTAATTGTATTTTGTTGTATTTGTACTTTGTTGTATAATGAGGTTTACATAGTATTTTCAAGTATTGATTTACTCTATGTGCCTTTTGTTTTGCAAATTGCCTCTTCTTTTACTTTTTTTTAACATTTTTACCCTCAGGGATTTTGTGGTATTCTTCCAGAGTTTGGTAACTTTTTACATACTTATCTGTCATTTATCACACTATTTCCCACATTCAATTGTTTTCCCCTTTTTCTTAGATTTGTGGTCCATATTTTTCTTTCTGAGTTTTTGATCACTTCAATCCTTTAAAAATTATCCTTCTCCCACAGTTGGGATTATACTTTATCAAATAATAGTGTTTATGAAGAGTTGTCTACTCTATTCTTTTCTTTTTTTTGAGTTGGAGTCTCACTCCATCGCCCAGACTGGAGTGCAGTGGCATGATCCCGGCCACCACAGCCTCGACCTGCTGGGCTCCGGCCATCCTTCCGCCTCAGCCTTCCAAGTAGCCGGAACTACAGGAGCGCGCTACCACGCCCCGCTAATTTTTTTGATTTATTGTAGAGATGAGGTCTCGCCAAGTTGCCTGGGCGGGTCTCGAACCTGCTGGCTCAGGCAATCCACTCACCTTGGGCTCCCAAAGCGCTGGGATTGCAGGCTGAGCCACCGAGCCCGGCCTACTCTATTCTTTAGGTTTAATTTTACTTGATTTTAAATCAGTTAAAGTTCAACTGAGATCTATTGTGCCTTATAATAGGAGATGGGTAGTTCTAAGTTAATTTTTCTTTTTCTTTTCTTTTCTTTTCTTTTCTTTTAGAGTTGTGGGGTACGTAATTACTTATGTACTTTACTACATAAGTAAGGTTACATGCAGGTGAGGTTTGGGCTTCTAGCTGGCCCTCTCTCCCTGATAGTGGACCAGGTACTCAGTGTGTTGCTGTATGCCCCCCTCCTCTCTCCCTCCTTTTCTCCCCTAGCAGTGACCAGCATCTGCTGATTCCAATCTTATGCTTCTGTGACCAGGGATCAGGGCCCACTTTTGAGTGAGAACATGTGGTATTCAGTTATTTGTTTCTTTAATTTTTCCACATTGCTATGCAGTTGCTCCGAAGCACCTATTTAATGTTAAATACTTCATTCATTGTTTTATAGTGCATATTTGACATCTGTTAATGTCATATATGCTAAAAGCTATTTCCAACTTTTCATCTCTGTTCCATTGGTAAATACTTCACTTTTGAGTCAGCATCACAGTCTTAAAAATTGTTGTTTTATAACTTGTTCCAATGTGTGGTGAGATGAATCTTTACTTATTACTCTTTTAATTATTATTTTGTTTTCTTATTTTTCCATTTTAATCGAAATTATGACAAAATTAAAGTCATTTGGGGTAAATTGTCATATTTCCAAATATGCTATCTTCCCTTTCAAGAGCAGGTCTATAGAAGACCATATTACTAATAATACCTAAATAGTAAATATTCTGTCAGTATTTGCTGAAGTCCCACAACTGCCCCTAATCTTTTCTCTCTTTAGTCACAGGGGCCTATTCTCTTTGCAACATTCAGCTGCTGTGGTAAACAGAATAATAGCTGTGGCCCCCCCAAGGATATCCATGTCCTAATTCGAGGAACCTGTGAATATGTTATGCTAGATGGCAAAGGAGAATTAAGATAGAATTAAGCTTGTTCATCAGATGACCTTAAAGTAGGGAGAACTGACACAGTGGCTCTTGCCTGTGATCCCAGCTACTCAGAATAGCTTGATGCCAGGAGTTCGAGACCAGCCTGGACAACATAGCGAGATCCTGTCTCTACAAAAAAAACCAAAAAAACAACAAAACAAACGAAGAAAATTTAATTAGCCAGATGTGGTAATTTGCCTGTAGATCCAGCTATTTAAAAGGCTGAAGCAGGAGGATCACTTGAGCCCAGGGGTTCAAGGTTATATACAGTGGGCTATGGCTGCAACACTGCACTCCAGCCTAGGCAACAGAGTAAGAGCCTGTCTCAAAACAAACAAACAAAAAAATTAAGCAGAGTGGATATTTGATGTTAGTAAAGAATTGGCCATATTTTAGCCATGATGGTGATACTGTGGTTCTATTTATTAAAAGGGTCTCCCTTTTAAAGAGACATATTGAAACATTTACTGATAAAATGATGTGATGTGTGGATTTGCTTAAAAATAATCCAGGGGAGCTGGAGAATGGGTGAGGATATTGAAGACTGGCTATAAATGACAATTGTTGAAACTGGGTGATGCATGGGTGGGGACTCATCTTATCATTCTCTCAACTTTTGTTTTGTATATGTTTGATATTTCCCACAAAACAACTTTTTTAGATGCCAAGGGCTTCAAATTCAAATGCCCACAGAGTCAGACAGGTAACATCCATGAGGGAAGCAAACCGGATAGGGACTATGAAAAACCGGGAAAAAATATGTCTTGTTCAAAAGCAACGGACTGCCCGTACTCAGTTCCAGCTGACAGTTTTGCTGGATGGGAATGTGGGGCTGGGCTGCCAGAATTTTCTGGTTTTTCAAGAAAAGCCAGAAATGAAAAATTTTATATTAAATCTTCCAGTCTTTAAATGTTGGCTACTAATTCAAATATGTTTTATCAACACTGTGTTGGTGAACTAAAACAAGTGTGAGGACCAGATTCTGTCTGCAACCACCAATTTGTAACATTTGCTTAAAAGACTAATTTTAGGCAATTTTCACAATTCTGAAGCTGTTGAATGTAATGGAATACCCTTCCCAAACCAACAAAACTAGACTGTCATCGTTCTTCCCTAATCCTCCTCAGTACAGGTCTTGCTCCCATATGTGCTGTGTTCTCTGCCCTTCATCCCTACATCTGAGTTTCTATAACTTTATTCTTCACTCATATTACCTAATTCTGATCTCAAATCCCTAACCACCGAGAATCAAAACATCACAAGATTTCAAAACAGGAGACCTTGCCCAAGCACAGTGTCTCACACCTGCAATCCCACCAATTTGGGAGGTGAGGCAGGAAGATTGCTTGAGCCCAGGAGCTCAAGACTGTGATGAGTTATGATTGCACCACTGCACTCCAGCCTGGGCGACAGAGCAAGAGCTGTCTCATACAAAACAAAACAAAGACAAAAGGCCTCACAATAACAAATCAAGTTTTAAGCTGCACATGACCACGCCATTCTTTCTGACACATTTTGCTACTCTTCTGAATGATAATCAGGTAGCTTGGGAGAGTCTTAAAAATACCTTATGCCTCAAGGGACAAGGGAAAGGCAGGGAATCCTAGAGAAAGAGCAGGCCTTGTGTTATCCTCCTTATAGCTCCCAGGGCAGGCAATTAGCGTGAGTTTTCTAGTCATGACAGTGGAGGGAGAAGGTGAGTGTGTCCTGAGTCCTCCACTTCCCTCATTTACCCTTTTAAGCTTATAAGATATGTGGCTGGCTGATAACTAAGCAGTTTTTCCCTGAGAGGTCAAGGCAGGCTTCCTAGAGAAATGATGTTTTAAGCAGAGATGAGAAGGATGAGTAGTAATTAAGGAGATGGCAAATGAATGGGAAGGCATTCCGGGCATAGACGGCAAAGTGGGCAACAGTCCCAAAGTAGGAAAGCACTTGGCACATTGGAAAAATTGACAGAAGGCCAGTGTAGCTGCAGAAAGGAGGATCGTGGCTAGAAATAAGGCTAAGGTAGCAGACAAGAGCCAGATCATGCAGATGCTTGCCAGACCCAAAATGGAGAACCTGGTGGTCCATGACGCAGTTCTGAAGACTCTGGAAGCTACAGGCATGGCTCAGACCCAGTTCCTGCCCTTCAGCAGCAGACAGTAGCTAGAAAGATGTTAGGCAAGTGCCACCATGGTTGCTAAATAATGTCATTGGAAGGTATTGAGGAGGAAAGTGGTGAGTTTTTTAATGGAGGGATCGAGGGAGAAGAGGTTACGGTTTTTTGAACCTTGGAAGATAAATAGAATTTCAATTGGAAAAGGTGAGCAGAGAACTTCTGGCAATTGAAACAGCATGCTTAGGGGAAAAGAAGAGCAAAGTTGAGGGTGGAACAGCATTTGGGAAATGACAGTGTCATGTGATACAACTCTGGGGTGGCCTGAATGCCTAGGTAAGAAGTTTAATCATCATTCTGTTGGCTATAGGGGGTTACTGAAGGCTTTTGAGCAGAGGAAGCCTATGTTTTAGGAAAGTCTCTCCAGGCAGTAATATGGACAGGGATGAGGCCCATAGTATCAGGGCTTTTCTAGCAAGGTAGCAACTCCTAGATATGGCTGGCATTGGGGAATAAGAACTGCCAGAAATAAGTCTAAATCTAATGATGCCTTGGGGAAAGAGGATACTTTTTATAACTGTTTGAGATGGGCCAGTTTGGGGGAGTGTTTTTATATGGGGGTTCCAAATTAAATATAGTGAGAAGAATGCAGCCTGTCCTACAAAAATGACAGTCTGGGGTGGAATGAGGGGGTCAGAGACTGAAGAGAGAATAAAAGTCTGATTTAATCCCATATTACAAAAGGAATAATTGGCTCGACTTTTCACCAGACACCTGCCTGGTTGGGAGACGATCTCAGAAGGGCCTCCCCAACTCCAGGATCTCAGAATGTGAAATGGGAAGTGAGACTAGTGATATCAGAGAATAACAAATGCCAGGGGAAAAAAAGACAGGACAACTAAAGCCAGTTTCTTCTGACAATTGAGCTGAGGCAGTACAGTTCTTCTAGAAGAGGGAGGAATTTCCAAAGTAGAAAAGATAGAGGCATCCTGCCCAGCAAATCTAAGAGGAGCCCACAGGCTCATATCTAACTGCATTAGGATAAACTTCTAGAAGTACAGTTACCACATAGGAAGGTATGTACAATTCATTAGCTTAAAACAAATCTGGCACAGTGTCTCCTGCCTGTAGTCCCAGCTACTTGGGAGGCTGAGGCAGGAGAATCGCTTTAGCCCAAGAGTTCGAGGTTACGGTGAGCTATGATTGCACCACTGCACTCCAGCCTGGGTGACAGAGGAAAGCCATATCTCTAAAAAAAATTTGTAGTTTTTGAACGAAGTCTCTGAACGAAGCCTAGAATATGAATAAGGGGAAAAAGAGAAAAGATTAGTATGTTGTGGTAGATTATTCACATCAATTCTTCACCCCACCTTGCATCCATGTCCTTTGCCATGTAACTTTCCAGTTCCTTCTAGAAAAAAGCCAAGTGTACTTTCCCATTCTTTAAATTTACATTCTGCCATGTGACTTATTTTCACCATTGGAATATAGGTAGAAATAGCAGTGTGCTAGTTTCAAGACTAGACTTTAAGAGTCAGTGCATGTTTCTGTATGTATATATATACTTTATTGAGATACAATTCACATAATATACAATCCACCCATGCAAAGTGTATAATGCAGTTGCTTTTAGTAAAACAGTGTTGTACAACGATTACCACGATCAATTTTAGAATGTTTTCAACACCCCAAACATAATCCCCCCATGCTTATTAGCAGTCACTTCTCATTCTCCCCACACCTCCTCCCCAGGCCCTGGCCACCAATAGTCTGCTTTCTTCCATTTTGTATCATGAATCAGTACTTCATTACTTTCTTGTGGCTAAACAATATTTCACTATATAGATATTCCACATTTTATTTATCCCTTTATCAGATGATGTACATTTGGGTTGTTTCCATATTTTCACAGCTATCATGAATAATGAACTATAAACATTTGTGTACAAGTTTTTGTGTGGACGTGTTTTCAAATCTCTTGTGTATGTATCTAGGAGTGGAATTGTTAGGCCCTATGATAACTCTATGTTAAACCATTTGAAGAATTTGCCAAACTGTTTTTTAAAGTGGCTGCACCATTTCACATTTCCACAGTAGTGTATGATTTATCCATATTCTCATCAACACTTATTATCTAACATTTTTTATTATAGTTATCCTAGTATGTGTGAAGTGGCATCTCATTATGGTTTTGATTTGCATTTCCCTAGTGACTAATGATGTTGAAAAATTTTCATGTATTTATGATTTGAATATTGTATATTGTCTTTTGAGAAATGTCTAAACAGATTCTTTACTTACCTGTGCCTCTGTCACAGCCAGGAGAAGGGCTTCCCCCTGGTAGCCAGTGCACCTTCATCCTGAGGCCAAGAACAAACACCCGGAGCATATCAGAACCAACCAGCAGTGATGAGCCAACTCCAATCAGACCCACAGCTTGAATATAGCTGCCCAGCCAAGTTGCCTAGATCAGACAGTTGCCTTTCTAATGTATAAGAAATAAGTGCTGCCTATGAACGAAGCCTAGAATATGAATAAGGGGAAAAAGAGAAAAGATTAGTATGTTGTGGTAGATTATTCACATCAATTCTTCACCCCACCTTGCATCCATGTCCTTTGCCATGTAACTTTC
>CAUYQG010071738.1:0-43616 GCA_963574415.1 Tarsius wallacei | reverse complement strand
TTTTTTTTTTGAGTTGGAGTCTCACTCTGTCGCCTAGACTGGAGTGCAGTGGCTGCTCCCGGCCACCACAGCCTCGACCTGCTGGGCTCCGGCGATCCTTCCACCTCAGCCTTCCAATTTTACCCACTTTTTAATGGGGCTGTTTTTTTTGTTTTTTGTTTTTTGTTTTTTTCCTTTTGGCATATTTGAGTTCCTTGTAGATCCTGGATGTTAGGCCTTTGTCAGATATACAGTTGGCAAATATTTTTTCCTGTTCCATGGGCTGTCTCCTTGCTCTCTTGATGGATTCTTTTGCTTTGCAAAAGGTTTTCAGTTTAATGAGGTCCCACTATCTTATCTCTCATAGCGTGGTCAGATCTGGGATTTTGATAAGGAACTGGTTGCTATTCTGATTCCCATAAGGGTGTCTCCTTTGTTTTCTAAGATTCTTATAGTTTTCAGTTTCACGTTTAGGTTTTTGATCCATTTAGAGTTGATTTTTGTGTATGGTGATAGGTAAGCATCCTGTTTCAATCTTCTGCATGTGGTCAGCCAGTTTTCCCAGCACCACTTGCTGAATAGATTCTCTTCTCCCCAGTGGTTATTGTTGGAGACTTTTTTGAAGATGAGTTGGCTGAGAAATTGAGGTTTTGATTCTGGAATCTCTCTCCTGTTCAGTCGGTCTATATGCCAGTTCTTGTTCTAATCCAGGATGTTTTTATTACTATAGCTTTATAGTAAAGTTTAAAATCTGGGTGGAAGTGTGATACCTCCTGCTTTGTTTCTTTTGCTGAGGATTGTTTTGGCTATTCATGATCGTTTATGTTTCCATATGAATAGAATGACTAGTTTTTTAAAAAGCTACTATAAACATTTGAGAACACACCTTTGTATGGACATAGTTTTTCATTTCTCTTGGTCAAATACCTCAAGTTGACTTGCTGGGTCATTTGGTTAATTGTATGTTTAACTTAATAAAACATCAGACAAACTATTTTCTCAAGTAGCTCTGCCAGTTTACATTCTCATCAGCAATGTTTGAGAGTTCAGTTACTCTGTGTCCTTGTCAACACTTGGTATTATCAATCTTTTTAATGTTAGTCATTCTAGTGGGTGTGTAAATGGTATCTTTTTACATTTTAATTTGCATTTCCCTAAAGATCAGTGATTTGGGGCATTTTTACTTACGCTCATTTATCATTCATATGTCTTGTTTGGTAAAGTGTCTGGTCAAATCTTTTATTATTTTTAAAAAATTGAGCTGTCTTCTTTTCAGTGAGTTATATAGGTTATATATATTCTGGCTTCAAGTACTTTATTACATATATATATATATTTTTTTTTTGCAAATATTTTCTCCCAGTCTGTGGCTTGCCTTTTTGTTTTCTTAGCAGTGTCTTTTGAAAAACCAACATTTAAAATGTTAAGTCCAGCTTATCAATTTTAAAAAGTTTATAAATGATGGATTTTGTCTCATATTTAAGAAATGTTTGCCTAATCCAGATTGCTAACATTTTCTCCTATATTTTCATCTAGGAGTTTTATAGTTTTACTCCTAGATACTCCTTTATAGTTTTAGCCCTTACATTGAGGTCTGTGATTCATTTCAATTTAATTTTTATGTGTGATATATGGTGGGGATTAGCTAATTTTTTTTTTTTTGCAAGTGGCTATCTAGTTGCTTCAGCATCGTTTAGAAAATATTATTCTTTCTTTCATGAATGAACTATTTTGACACCTTTGTGGAAAATCAGTTGACCATATATATGTGGATATATTTTCTAGACTCTATTTAGGTCTTTTGTGCCAGGTATCTATTTTTATGCAAATACATTGCTTTGGTTACTGTACCTTAAAAATAAATCTTGGAATCAGGTAGTAAAAGGCTTCCAGCTTTGTTCTTTTATGCACTCAGTAACAGAGTTTGAAGATACATGAAGCAAAAAATGATACAACTGTAGGAAAACAGACAAATTCACAATCATAGTTGGAAATTTCAGTAGTTGGTAGAAGTACATAGAAAGTAAGGATATAGCAGACTTAAACAACACAATCAACCAACCAACCAACCGACCGACCAACTTAACCTTATTGACATTCATAGAATACTCTGGCCAACAACAGCAGAAAACATCTTTTTTTGTTTAGAGATAGGGTCTTGCTTTGCTGCCCAGGCTGGTCTTGAACTTCTGGCCTCAAGCAATCCTCCCACTTTGGCCCTAAAGAATATACATACTTATCAAGCACACAAGGAACATTTACCGAGAAAGACCATATTCTGGGTCGTAAAACAAGACTCAATACATTTAAAATGATTCAAGTCATACAAGATATGCTCTCTGACCACAATAGAATTAAATTAGAAATTAATAACAAAAAGTCCTCTGGAAAAATCCTCAAATATTTTGAATCTAAATAACTCATGGACTAAGGAATAGCTCAAAAGGGAAATTAAAAAGTATTTTGAACAGGATGAAAATGAAAACACAACATATCAGAATTTCTAGGATGCTGCTGGTGCAGGAAAGAGTCACCACAGCATGCCTGAGGCTGTTGTCCTCAGACCTGCTAGCAAGGCTGGCCTCTGGCTGGCATCTGAGAATGTGGGTTTCAGGTGGGTCCCCACAATCTGACTGATCAGAATGGTTTATTCTACCTAAGCTGCTTGTACCAGCCGTATGGTTTATTCCGAACACCTGTTTTCCTTCTGGGAGTCTGGAATTTGGGTATGTGCCAGAAGAGGGTGCCAACATGGCCAGTTCCCAGTAAAAACTGTGGGTGCCGAATCTGAACCAGTTTCCCCGACTGGCAACCTTTAACAGTGTTGTCGTAACTTCTTGCTGTGGGTATCAAGTGTGTCACGTGTGTTGTCGCTGGGACAGGGCTCTTGGAAGTTTGTGCCTCATTTCTTCTAGACTTTACCATCTGTACCTTTTTTCCTTGCTATCCTGTTGCTATGATAAATCATAGCCATGAGCATAAAAGATATGCTGAGTGCTGTGGGTTTTCCTGTGAATCATTGAACTTAGAGGTGGTCTTGGGTACTCCCCACACACTGTTGTGGTACATAGGGGGACATTTGTAACACTGAATGCCTATATTTGAGAAGAAGGTTTTCAAATCCAAGGGCCTCAACTTTCTTCTAAAGAAATTAGAAAAAGAAGAACAAATGAAATGTTTAGTAAGCAGAAGAAAGGAAACAAAGGTCAGAGCAGAAATCAGTGAACTAGAGACGGAAAAATAGAGAAAATTATTGAGACCAAGAGCATGCTCTTGGAGAAGGCTAATAGAATTGATAAACTTATAGTCACACTGAGTTGATCAGGGAAAGAATTTTATAATTTTTATAACTGCTGAATTCAATCAGTAAAGCATAATTAAGATAGATTCACATGTACCTACTTTTCAAAACCATCACTTGGTTGAGAAAGGTTTATTATTCAACAAACAAATTTTGTTTTCAAAAATATTTGCGGTAGGATTACTTCAAGTGACAGCTCAATTTAAGTACACAGATTTTCTACAACACACCTATTGAAGTCAGTAAGACACTGTTTATGTATTGAAGAACTATGATCTTGGTTCCTAAATATGAGTTTGAACATTGCATTTGGGAATTTGAGACTCCAGGTAAAGCAAGTAAGTCATGTTATTGACCATAAGGAGAAAAGTTCTTAAAATGTGTTACTTATTGCTAACTTGGATATTTCTCTATTCTCTGACATGAGAAAAAGAGAAATACTCTCCTTGCATCATTCCCTTCATTGATTTTCTGCTTTGAAATACAGCCATGGCTGTTAGTCAAGAGTTTACTAAGCAGAAGTCCGTTGTTCTTGCCAGGGCTTTAAAGTAACTTATCAAATGTTTTCTACTGACAGAAATGGGCAGAGGACATATGACTTCTCGCTATACTACCTGCTCCATCAGCGGTTATCCCACTCTCTGACTAGCTACATCTCTATAGTTTGTCTTTTCTTGAAGCTGAAGGGGAATCTCCAGTGTAAATGCTTGCTGGTCTTCTCCTGAAGGGTCTTCTTTAGTAGAAATCTTTTGATTTTGCCATAAAAGAATTGTCATAAAGGAAGAGAAAATTTTAGTTATGACTTGGAACTAACTTTTGTCAGTTATGACTCTAACTCTGAAGAATTACCATTACTTAGTTAACAAGAGAAGGACGCTCAAGACTTTTTTTTTGAGTAGGAGTCTCACTCTTGTCTCCCAGGTTGGAGTGCAGTGGCACGCACACGGCCATCCCAGCGTCGACCTGCTAGGCTCAGGCGATCCTTCTGCCTCAGCCTTCCAAGTATCTGGAACTACTGGTGCATGCTCCCATGCCCAGCTAACTGTGTAGAGGTGAGGTCTCGCCAAGTTGCCCAGGCTGTTCTCGAACCCCTGGGCTCAGGTAATCTTCTCACCTTGGCCTCCCAAAGTGCTGGGATTACAGGCTTGAGCCACCGCACCCGGCCGGAACCTCAAGTTTTAATAGAGAATGTTGAGAGGCACGATGCAGTGTGTCTCATAATCCTCACTTCTTTCTCTGCCGCTTATCAGCTTTGGAAAGAAAATATGTAGGGGCTGAGTGGAGGGGTTATTTGATTAGAAATATTCGCTCCCCACGTGTGATGTTAATACCTTATTTATGGTATTAAGGCAAATCAGTGTAAGACAGACCTAAGAATAATAATGGAGCTGTGATGACCTGGATCATGTTTCATGTGCTCTAAGATTTATAGCTGAATCTTTGAATATTTAGTCGCATTTGTCAGAGTATGGTGACAACCGTGTGCCTGCTTCATTTTTTAAGCATTTGCCACTCATCTGGTGTGATTCTGACCAGAGGCAAATTGGTTTAGCGATTTTAGAAAGAATAAACTGTTTTCAAGTCAGACATGGATTTGAAACTGAGCTCCACTACCTACTAGTGATGGGACTTTGGAGGAATATGTATCTGTGAAGAGGGGTTGCCAATACCATCTTGCAAGTTTCTTAGGTGGATTGTGTGAGATGGCATGTAAACTATCCAGCATTGCACATACTACATGACAGATGGTCAGTAAATACTAGTTTGTGCTTTTCTCATCCCCTGCCCTGATTGCTTACCTAAGAGCAATCTGTTCGTGACCATTTCTCCTTGGTGTGTGTTTGTGTGTGTGTGTGTGTGTGTGTGTGTGTGTGTGTGTGTGTAGTCAATTGGACATTGACATTCATAATAAATTCATTCATGCAATTTAGTCAGCGTATATTTACCGACTGCCTACCACGTGCCAGGCACTGTCCTAAATAATGGATACACAAGTGGACACACAGAAAGATCCTGTGGAATTACCATGGAATTACACTCTAATTGGAGGGCGTGGTATAATGAGATGTGGTGGAACAGACAATGAGCAATAAGGAGAATAAATAAGTCAATCATATGTTGTGAAGTGATACATTTTTTCCTTCATCAGGAAAAGAAGTGCGATGGCCGATGGATTTTTTAAAGGGTGGTCAGGGTGGTTTTTTGTGAGATGACATTTGGGTGAAGACTTGCAGAAGGTGGGGGAGCTCACTATATGCCTACCTGGGAAAGCAGTATTCCAGACAGAGGAAAAGTCCAGTGCAGAGGCCGAAAGTGAAGGCCTGCGATGAGAATTACAAGAAGGCCAGTGTGGCCAGAGCAGAGTGAGCAAGAGGAGCTGGAGACAAGGCCAGAGAGTTACTAGGGAGGTGAGGTCGACCACGGAGGACCTGCCAGGAAGTCTTTGGTTTTTCACTCTGAGCCGGTGAACAATTTGAAGGGGTTTAAGAGCACAAGTGACATACTTTGAGCTCCATTTCAAAGGGATCCTCTGGCTGCGGTGTGGAGATTAGACAGTAAGAGGATGAGGGTGGCAGCCAGGGGGCCAGGTAGGTGGCTTTTGTCATAACCCAGATGAGAGATGATCATTGGCTTGCAACAGTGTGGCAGTGGTGGAGGCGGTGGGAAATAGTAGGCTTTTAAAGAGGAAATTAGAAAGTGGAACCATCAAGATTTCTGATGAGTTGGATGTAGGATGTGAAAGAACAGAAGGAGTCAACAAAGTCCCCACACTCATGAGTTTGGGACGTCTCTACAATTCTTTGAGTCTGTCTCATGGGGCTGCCATCCTTAGTTCAGATGCAATTTCGGGTTGTCCTTTTCTTTTTTCTATGGGTTGTCTTGTTTCTTTTTTTGTCTGTCAGGGTCTCACTCTGTTACCCAGGCTGGAGTGCAGTGGCACGATCATGGCTCACCGCAGCCTTGACCACCTGGGCTCAGGGGATCCTTCCACCTCAGCCTCTGGAATAGCTGGGTCTGCAGATATGTGCCACCATACCCGGCTAAGTTTTTTATTTTTTTGTAGAGACAAGGTCTTGCTATGTGGCCTTGGCTGGACCCGAACTCCTGGGCTCAAGCAGTTTTCCCACCTTGGCCTCAAAAGTGCTGGGATTACAAGCGGGAGCCACTGCACCTGGCCTTGGTTTGTCCGTTTCTTCTTTTTGCTTCCAGGCACGGGTCCACCATGATACTGCCCTGAGAATATTCTCCTGGTAATACGTCTGCAAACAAACCCAGCTTTGATATTCCATCCACTGCTGAGCCACTAGATGTGCAGTGTGGGAAACAGAAATAAATAGAAGGCACACAAAGACTGATCATAAAGACCATTGATTGGATCAAGGCAAATACACACATTCAGGGATTCCAAATCATTGCAAACAGTGGGAAGGCAAGTGGTTGATGGCACTTTATTTTTAGCAAATCACTAAAAATAAAATGCTTCCCAAGAAGAGAGCCAGGCATGCATGAGCGTAACCTTCAAATGCCCTTTGCAGAAGCGAGGGGGAATAAAAGGGGATGAAAGGAGGGAGTTAAGAGCTTTGTTTCTTCCTTACCTTCTGCTGTGGTTCTATTTACAGGTCTCAGAAAACCTAAGAGGCAAGTGTGAAAGAAAAACACAAGGTGCTCTATCAGAGTGCAAAGTCTCATTGTCTTCGCTCTTGCAAGAGACACTTGCCTTTTGGTATTGATGAATAAGAAATGGCAAACGATTATCTAGTGCAATTTTTAAAAATGTCCACTCTGGTTTTTGTAGTTGCTAGCAAGGGAAATAGGGCATTTAAGGAAATCAAAGCCTTTAAAACCTGTGTTTAAGGAGCCATATGAAGAGCCAAGAGAGCTTTGTCGAGTTAAGGAAGGTATTCTTAACTTGTGGACCGTGAGTACGTTTCAGAGGATTTGTGAACAACCCAGAGTTATATTCCAACCTTTGTGTGCAGGTGCATGTGTTCATTCATCTTCCCTGCAAGAGGGTTCATATTTTTGTCAGCTTTCCACAGAAAACTTAAAATCACAAACTGTATGAGGGGGACCCAAAAAACCCCGAAATTATTTTTTGGTGAGTGGGCCCCTTGCAGTACAGGCTTCTCCCCGTAGGTGTTCTAGGAACCCGTCGGCATCAGTGTACCAGCTAGTGTTGTTGTGAGAGGCTGTGTTTGGCTTCAGTGAAAATTTTTTTTGGAGATAATTTCCAGGCGTTTGCCCTTTTCATGATGGGTGACTTGTGCGTGCACCTGCCTGCACCGTGCTGAGTGTTCAGCGATTTTTGACCAAAACCAGCATGACTCCTGTGCCCCACCCTGTCTATTCACTTGATTTCACCCCAAACAACTTTTTTAAAAGTTTTGTTTCCCTGGATGAAAACGGTCCTCAAAGAAAACGTTTTGCCAATGCAGAAGAGGTGAAACAAAAAACAGCAGAAGCATTAAAAGGCATCAAGACGGACAAGCTCAAAAACTGTTTTGAGCTGTGGAAAAAGCATCTCGATAGGTGTATTGCATCAAACGTAGAGTACTTTGAAGGTGGCTGAAGTTTAAACATGTCATAATAAATACACAATTTTTTATAAACAAATTCCGGGTTTCTTTGGGTCCCCCTTCGTAGACTCCAGGAGTGACTTTGTTTTGCGGATGCTTATGAGATTTAAAGGCAGCCCCAAATTCTAGGCACCAAAGGCTTTGATGGCCTAGGATGTAAGGTGCCCTGGATGTGTGCTGCATAGTAAACTTCTGAGCACGTGTGTATGTGGAGAGGTATTATCTCTGGATAATCATTACCTGCATCCGTCCCTGACCCAGCCCTTTGGATCCTGTGTGGAGAAAAGACTCTAAATGAAGAAGAAAAGAGTATTGGCATATTCCTTAAAGTTTTATTTGTGGTTAACCTTGATGCAGGGATAGTAAAGGTAAAGGATAGGTGTTAACCAGGATACTGGAGATTTTCCTACAGAAAACTTCTTTCCTTGTTTTCCACTTAGACAATAAACAAAAGAAGCCATGTTCGTACGTCATTCTCATAAATGGAGTGTAATGAACCCCCACACTTTCAGGCAGACCAAAGGAAACAAGGAGTCAATAATTTTAAAAAAACCACCCATTTCACAGATTGTCACTGGTTACTGGATTCTACAGTCATAAGACTGGTAGTACAGGATTCTCTCTGATCTATGATTGTATCACCATGGCTAGGGGAATGGTGTGCTGATTGGCTTGGGAATGAATTTTGTATACTTCTCAGCATCTAAGTCTATGGCCAGGAGAAGGGGATACTTTGACTGGCTTCAGCCTGTCAGGGCCCTCTTGTGTATCGTTGCGTAGCATCAGTTCCACACAATGGTACTGAGAATGGAGAGAAAGTTCCCCGAGGGACATCTGGGCTATACTAATTATAAGGGTCATGGATGCTGGGCTGCAACAAAAAAGAATTTTACTATTGCTCTAAATTTCTTTTTTAAAAAGGGTTCAAATGATCCTACACATACAGGTTTGCAGCACTGGCACCATGGGGCTTCTCACAGGGCAGAAATGATGTAGCAGCATCTTCTGGCCAAGGCCACTATACCCACGGGAGTAATAGCAATGTTTACAATGACAGGCAGAACAACAGGGGCTACCTTGGTTCCAGGTAGCAGCCAGAAAGACTTCAGTGCCATGCAGAATAGTGAGGCATAGGGTAGACAGCACAAAACTGCCAGGGAGATCTCAAATTTGTGAAGACATTTCAGCAACCTGGAAGAGTTCTGTGGTCACTCTTCTCTGAAACTGTACTTGGAACTGCTGCCAAGAAACTGGATCTCCAAATGCAATGGGGATAATTGGATCCTAGGGCGGTGGGTTAATTAATGGTACTTACTCACCAAAGGCAAGGTTGATGTAGTTACCATATGGATAGTGGAGTCAAAGCAGAAATCAGAATAGTTAGACTCCCAGAGACCCATGCTGTTGGTTGGTTGATTATTGTGTCCCTAGAAGAGAATTTGGTGAGAATCTACTAAATTCCTACTTGTTCTTTATTTTTTTATTTTATTTTATTTTATTTTTTGAGTTGGAGTCCCACTCGATCGCCCAGACTGGAGTGCAGTGGCCGCTTCCAGCCACCGCAGCCTCGACCTGCTGGGCTCCGGCGATCCTTCCGCCTCAGCCTTCCGAGTAGCCGGAATTACAGGCACGCGCTACCATGCCCGGCTAATTTTTTTGATTTATTGTAGAGATGAGGTTTCGCCTGCCCAGGCGGGTCTCGAACCCGCAGGCTCAGACAATCCACTCACCTCAGCCTCCCAAGGCGCGGGATTACAGGCTGAGCCACCGAGCCCGGCTTCTTTCTTTCTAGCTCTTTACCCAGTCTGAGAAAACTCTGCAAGAGTTATTTCAGAAAGAAGGACTTCACATTGTCTTTGATACCATGTGGAGCTAAAAAGCATGGGCTACCCCATATCTTTGAGAGGCGTGGATGCTAAAATAATACAGTAGCCTAAGTGTTTATTTCTTAATTACAAACTTCCATACATCCTAACAAAATGAATATACAGCTACCTGGCATAATGCATTCCATGCTGTTTTGCATCAATAACCCCTACACTTGCCTCCTGAAGGCGTCTCATCGCCAAATGCAAGCAGACTGCTTAATGCAGGACTAATTAGTATATCCCCTTCCAGTCTGTGGGCCCTCCATTGTAATTCCTTCCCAGCTCATTTTTTTCCACAACCAAGCATCAATCAAAGTAAGTGCCCTGCCTGCCTAGGCAACACAAGATGTCCTCCATGCATTTGTCATCTGCCACGCAAACAAAGGGGGAATTTAATTGTCGATTTGGGTTTGCAGCCATTGCTGCACAGTCAAGGAAGCTGAAAGTGAAGGAAGAAGGGACGGTGTAAAGTTTGATGGGTGGGTCCAACGCAGACAGCACAGGGGACTTTCTTTCTGTTTTCTGATCTCAGCCTTTCTTCAGGGCTGGGTATTCAAGGACTTAGCTGCAGCCTGGTCCTGGGCTTGACTTTTTCCCAAAGCAAAGGAGTTTTTCACTTCTTCCCTATGAATGTGAAAATGCCTGTGAATGGAGATGCATGTAATAGTTACCATGTCTGACTTTCTTCAGAAGCTCAGTCAGCCTACGTCACCTGCCTGTCCATTCACTGAAAGGACTGTCACATGGAGACAAGATAAAGCCAGGTTTTTATGCAGAGTGAATTGGTATTATTTTGTCTTCTTGCGGGGGTGGGATATGGTTGGGCAAGAGTGCTTTTTTTTTTTTTTTTTGGCTTTTCAAGTCCACAGACAGGCAAGCACAGAGAACAGAGATCAGCAAGAGGCCTAAGCCCCACTGAGTGTCCCTGTTCTACTTCTGCACAGTGTATCTGTGGCTTCCCTGGCAGCTTACAGAAATGCAGAAGGCCAACCCCAAGCTTCTTGGATCTGAATCTGCAGTTAACAAGATCCCCAGATGACTTGTATTCATGTTAAAGTTGGAGAAGTACTGGCCATAATATTTTACATAATCAGTAAATACAAAATGACTAACTTTAGGATTTTTTTTTTTCCTCGCAAATTGGGTGGATTCTGAGAATAGTAGTTAAAAAGTGAGTAGTGAGTTAGCTTTAGAGTATCTCAAACCGTGTTCAAATGAAACAAAGAACTTGACTTCTTTACAAATGTGAAGTTGTAAATATCAATGGAGAAAGTTAGCAGAGTATCAATAGTAGTAATATCTAACATATTAATAGTAAGCAAAAGGAGATCTTTGGGTTTTTTCCTCACTTTAAAAGTATACTTGATTGTATGAGTGAATGTGAGCAGTAATCTTTTTCCTGTTCAAGTTCATCTAACATGTGTGAGCATTTACCACACACAAAGCCTTGTGGTATTGCTATGAAGTTTTAAAACTAAGATATGATTCCTACCTTCGAGGAGTTTACATACTAGTAGAGAAGACAGCCAATTCTGAACATTTGGCATAAAATGAAGATTATTACAATATGTAGACAAAAACAGAAACCCCAGAGGGGGAAGAAATCAGGAGGAGAAGCAGCCCTAGAAAAGGCTGATTTTCCCTGTCCCTTGAAAGAGGCTGATGGCAAGAACCCAAGATGGCAGGAGAGATGGAAAGGTGTCTAGGGCGTGGCAGTCTTAGAAGAGCAGAGGAGAAACATGGAACGCAAATGCATGATCTTTGCTCTCTGCCAGAGTAAGCTGGAACTTTGATTTGACTGATGAATTCTAATACAATTCTTATATAGATTCTTGGGCTTTTCCTTATTACTATTCCAAATAATAGCTGTTTTTATTATAACTTTTTACAAAATCCTTATATTTGACAAAAAATAACCCATTGCTCTTATAAGGCATGGTCAGAAGAAAAAGAAATCTATACTTCTAAATCATCCATTTTAACCCAAATCAATTAACCTAAATAAAATCAATTTGTTACTTCTTATAATGGTATATTATTCTTAATCTTGTCTAAACTATTTTTGAAAATGCATTGCTTTAAGCATTTATTTAATAATACCCTTCGTATCTCAAAAAGCCTCACTCAAATTTTTTAACTCAAATGAGCAGCATAGGATTTAATTTGTATATATGTCTAACATACAATAGTTTTCTATAAATATAGGGTTACCTAAAGATCGGTCATTTGAACCTCTTGATGACCTCCCACTTGCTAGATGATCTTCTCTGGCTTACTAGAATTTTCAGAGGGGCCTATCAGCTAGAATGCATTTGGTTATAATTGCGATGTGTAAACAGAAACAGAAACTCCAGAAAATAAAAATTAAAAATAACTTAAATTTTCTCTGTAATTGTCTTAACTTTCTCTTCATGATCAAAAGACCTGATCAAAAAGATCAAGATAGACCAAGCATAGTGATTATGCCTGTAATCTCAACACTTTGGGAGGCTGAGGCAGGAGGATCATTTGAGGCCAAGAGTTCGAGTTCAGCCTGGGCAAGACCCCATCTCGCAAAAAAAAAAAAAAAAAAAGATGAGCCAGGAATGGTGATGCACACCTGTAGTCCCAGCTTCTCAAGAGACTGAAGTAAGAGGCTCTCATGAGCCCAGCATAGTGCCACTTCAGCCTGGGCAACAGAGCACAACCTCGTCTCGAAAAAAAATCACAATAGCACTGCCTGTCATCAGTTACTCATAGGACAGTGTCCAAAGTCAGGGAAAGGTTAGTCACTGTTTTCTGTTCATTCCCAGAAGCCCCCTGCTCGCCCAGTACAGAGGAGCCCTCTTGTATCTCATAGTCCAACATTTCATCAAATGCCCAAACCTAAGCCACACACTGGCAAGGAGATGGAATTACTGTACCTAGTTTAACCAATCAAGGCTTATCCCCCTGGGACTTTGGAGGAGGCCATTACACATACAACTCAAAATTAGAGTTCTGTTGTCCAGAAGGAAGTGGCAGAATGGCTATTCAGTGGACAATCAACAGTGACTGTTACAGGGAAGAATCTATGGGTACTTGGATTTCTAACAATATGCGTAACAGACGAACAAATGGAATTTGAGCTCCTGTGAATATACCCGATTTTACAAAACACTAGTTTTTGTGTATCTATGCCTCACCATTTATGTTTCTTTTTAAAGATCTTAGTGGACTTAACACAATGACTGTATCTGGAAACACAGCGTCCACCAGAGACAAGTAAATCTGAGAATGAGGTCCTCTTCATCCCTGTTGCCTTTTTTCAGTTCTGCCTACAGCCTAATCGGATGAACTGTTTCTATACTTTAATACTCTTAATTGTTAAAGGGAGGTGAAGAATCAACTCAACCCGAGTAAGACCCCACCCTGTGCTTTCATCCACCTGCGTTCCACTTTCTATGAAGTTGTCACCATTATACATTTATTAGTGAGAATGATTGATAAGCATCTCTTCTCCAGTCAAAGGCAAGTAGAGATAAAAAAAATCCTTACTTCCAGAGTGAAGAAAACTTCCAGCAACCTCCCACAGTGGAGACTTCCCCATGAGTTTCCCATCGCTGGTGGTTCATCATATTCTAAACCAATTACTGGCTAGGGGCATGCAATTATCCAGACTGTGAAGACAGACATAGGAAGAGCAGGCCCACGACAGATTTTTCACACTATGATATCCCCTAGTGCCTGGCACAGAGTAGGGACTCTAAAAAAATACTCGTTAATGATCAAATAAATGCACTATTTCCCTCATTCCTAGCTGTAGATCTTTCTTAATTTCGTGCTGAAGAGCTCACTGTTTCTCCTTTATATAGGCAGTCCCCTCCCCCCCAAAAAGAGAAGGTTTGGGGGCTAAGAAATACTCTGCCCTTAACTATTTTAAGTTGGGAAGGGCATGAATGAGTAGGACCGATACTCCCTGGCTGGACAGAAAACAGCTTGAAAAAAAATCTGTGATCTCAGATGTCCCTCGAGCCAACAATCACTTTGATCCTCCCTGTCTTCGAACATGATACCATCAGTGTTTAAAAGCCTTGGTCTCCAATTTGGTACATTATCATGAGGAAAGGGGGAATTTATTTTTTTAACTTAACAAATTGACATGTTCTAAATCAATGAAAAGTTTTTTGCGTGATTCAATATTAACAGTTAATAAAAATCTATCAATTGGCAGTGGTATAGGAAAAAACCTCTCCTGGGGTTGTAAATCACACAGATAGCAATTCAAGCAGGGCCTGTCATTAGCGTATTAGGAGGGAAAAATCCATAGATGATGCACAGTCATTCACAGAACATCCACAGGTCTTCTGTCCTTAAGCTCCTAACTCACATTAAGTATCAAATATCGGCCAACTTTACCAAATATTGCTCAGCACATAGATTTACAAAAAAACTAAAAACCAATTCGTGGATGGCTGCTATTTAAGACATCTAGCTCACTAATTGCAAAATCTATAGGCAAGTCTGCACAGCATCAAAGCCCCCGTTGATCCTCTGAGCAGTTCTAAATGAAAAACTGTCTCTTTTGCGAGTAAATAAAGCACTTAATGCAGTTTCTGGCTAGAATGCTATTTCTCCTGTGGGTTTTGAAAATGACCTTCCTGTAAGCATCAAGGACTAGAACTTTTTAGATAAAGGAACTTGTTCTTGTTTTAAGTCTATGTCAGGTGCATTCCCCTATAGCCCACAGTTTTCAAAAGCCAAGGAAAAAGTAATCCAGAATTAAAAAAAAAAAAAAAAAAAATCCTGTTTCCAGAATGAAGTTCCCTGTCAGCCTGCCTTGGGCCTTAGGTGGAGAAGCAGAGATTAAAGAGTCAGTATTCTTTTTCATGTTTCATCTGCCAGTTTTGTGAATGTAGAAAGAGAACCAGTGGCTACAGCTAAGCACCCAACTGTGGTATTAAGTAGAAAGTGTGATGTGCGCACACCCCCCTCACTTACACACACAGACACACACTCCGCTTTAGCGAATTCAGAAATGATTGTTGAGTTTCTCGCAGAAGGCACTGCTCCCCGGGTGCCACAGCCACAGAGGAAGGTACCGCGAGGAGGGGGCGAATGGCGCTGCAGATGCGTCCTTATATCGCCATGACGATAATGAAGCTCTTTGTTCAACTGTGTGAATGAGAAGTGTGGACTCTCTGATGATCTCACCATTTCCTATTTATTCTATACTTACCTGAATACGCCAAGTATTGCTGCTTTTTAATGCATGTGCGAACCACTAAAATGTCCTTTTGTGAGACACTTTGCTAAAAGGCCTCTTTTGATCCATCTTCTTTACCGCCTCTTCAAGCTGAATTAGACTGCTTCCTCCTTTTGACGACACAACCAACTCACTGTGTGGAATCTTTGGCTTTGATTTTGTAGGACAGCCCAACAGGAAGAGACCATGTTCTCTTTTTTTCTCCATATTTCTGAAGGCAAACTTGTACTGATTTGTTTTGATTTACTAACAGAATTATGTTCCTGCCACAGACACTGGCTTCCTTTATGTCCTTTCAGTCATCAGTCTATGTCTGTGGACAAAGTTTTCCCAAGGAAAACTGAAATCCCTCTGTTGAGAACTGGGTATAAGGCCATGGATGTGTGCCTCAGCTAGAAAGTTCAACAGGTTTGAGGAGAAAGTGCATGTCTGGTAAGCCAAGTACTAAGCTCAGACCAAAAGATCAGGTGACATTTAAAAAATATACTCAATACAATTTAGCATCCCATCTTGGTGGGGTGGCGGTGGGGGCGAGTGTGTATTTGATGTAAAAGGTCACGTGTTCTAAAATGTAAGCGCTCTATGATTTTCTTTTGAATGAATTGTATTCGCAGCTCCCTTCACAGATATTGGTGGGTGGAATTTTGACACTGATAGCCAAAGACATACTTACTTATGGTTTCTGAACTGTCCGGTAAGCAGGGCTGGAACGGTCCGGCTAGGAGGATTTAAGTCTCTCTCTCTCTCTCCTCTCTCTCTCTGTTCATCTCGATAGTATTTTTCTCATAAGTGGGAGGTCTGTCCTCTGAAGAGCACAGTTTGTAACTCTAAGGCACCTATAGCTTAGAGGGTGGGATGGTACTGACAAAAGCTTCTTAGTTTTCTTTAGAGCAATAACAGCCAAAAGCAATTGGTTACACCCTAGACTTGAGAGTAATAAGAAACACGTTCTCGAACAGCAGCAGAGGCGATCACGATGTCTGGGACCATTCAAGATTCTAAGTGAGCCTGTGAAAACGTGTTTATCCTCACTATGTCTTCAGGTTTACCTTGTAAAATCTAAGAGGAGGCCATTTAAAGGTCTTGAGATTCTTAAAATAAAAACTAATTCCTAGAGTACAACTTTAAAATGTAGTTATAGAGATGTTAGAATGTGATCAGTGAATTTAGTGAGAGAGACATAAGCTGCTTGACTCAAAACTTTTGGGCAACAGAAAGTAAGCTTTGGGATAAAGCAAAGATGCCAGGCTATGTTTTAGAAGTACTCAGACCATATCACAAGGACGTGATATTAAAAAAATAATCTACATATCTATTTCTTCTCCCTCTGCTTCTTTCTCTTTGTAGCTTATATGCATGGCTATGAATTTACTCCCAGGCTTACTGGTTTGAAGAATACCCATCTCTTTTCAAGGGAAAATTAACCTTTTTTTAAAGGACTTCCATATCAAGTAACTTACATTGTTCATGTTTTTTTCCTCACAAAAGGATTTTGTGAAATAGACTGATACAGATGTCCTTTCTGCTATCTAAACCTGAAACTTGAAAATAAAAACAGCCACTAGATTCAAGAGAATCACAAAAAGTTTTCTGTTTGTTCTTCAAGTTCTCTAATTTATCACACACACTAAAAAATCCTTTCAAACTGGCACCAAGGTGGCTTTTCTTCTTGAGCTGATTAGGACCACATGAGCTCAGGCAAAGCTGTCAGATCCTGCCTCTGGCGCAGCTGGAATGATCCATCTGATTTGCCAGTATGATTTAATTTTTTTTTTTTTTCAAGAAAGAAGCTTCATCCCAAAGTCACAAATTTATATTGTGGAGATCCAAGCAAAAATTGTTTCTTGTTCATTTTAAAAGATGCCAAATGCCATTGGATGGGACCTCCTGAAAACCAGAAGCAACTTGTGCAATATTTTGGTCAACATTTCATGCTTTCACGGGAGCTAACTCTGCATCTCATCTTTAGTTATCTAGTTTCCTACTGGCAAAGGGAAGTCTCATTCAGAAAACCAGTCCTCAGGAAAGTCATGATCTAAGACCATGCTAGAAGGTTTACCCTTTTAAAAATTCTGTTTGTCAGACTGGTCCAGGGGAAACCTATGCGTTAGGTCAAAATTGTCTTCTTCAGCCAACCATAGTGGGCTCCCAAACCTGCCTTCAGCTTGCACCACGGTAAGTCAAGGGCAATCAGGAAAGCCCTCAGCGTTTCATGTCCCTTCTCTTCCGTCCTTTTCCATCCACCTCACATCAAACTCACCTGTCCTGCCTCTCTTACATTTAGGTCTCCTCTCTCTGCTAGCTGACCTATGACCTAAGGAAAGCTGTTTTCTTGTATTCACGAGCCCTAGTAAACGGTACTGCATTGATCTTCTCAGGAAACAGACACATTTAAGCAGTCCCAGAATCATCCTGCCTTAACTCAAAAGGATGACACCCTATCAGTCCCTTTAAAAAACAAGCCCTTTGGCCCCTTCACAGCACATATCTGGAGCCCATTGGGAGGCGGATGTTTTGCTGGGTACACACTTCAGAATTAGGATTTTGTTTATTTCTTTTTAAGTAAAAGAAAGTATTTTAAGTATTTTAGGTAAAAGGAAGGAGGTGAGATGATCTTTATACAGATTCTGAAAATTCCAGTTTGATTTATAGTTTTTTTTTATCCCTTTGCCCCTTTCTTTGTTTTCTTAATTTTTTATTTTAAATATGTGGGGTACAACAATTCAGGGTTAGGTATACAAATGTTCATTATGCAGGTACCCTTACCTTTGCCCCTTTCTATACTTTTTTTTACTGGGGATCATTTTTTTTTTAAATTTTGCCTGCTTTAGGTCACATTCCAGTCCAGAATTCCCAGTCAGGCTGTGCTTATCTGGCCTACCATCTCAATGTTTTCTTCATGTGATTCTAAAAGGGGCCTTCTTCGTCTCTTTGCCTTTGTTAAAAATACTGGAGCCACTTGGAACCATTCCTTATTCCAGACACAAAGCAGCCAGAATTATTCCACCAGCCACAGATTGGGGTGCTGCAAGTTTTTTTCTGAAAGTAGTGGACAGAATTACATAACCCATCGTTCCTCTATTAATAGTTAGCCAGGTTGAGAGGATTTGAATAAAAGCACATCGCGTTGCATGCAACAATGGTTTGACAGAAGAGCTGGATGGCGGAGTTAGTATTTTACGGCTTTCAGCTTCACCACGCAGTTTTGTAGCCTGGGAAGCCATGCATGCAGAATGGCAAAACTGACAATTGCCTACAAAAGGGAAGCACAATGCTACCTGTGGAGCCTCACCACCAAGAGTAAACGACAGTTCCAGGCCTTAAAAATACTCTAAACTGTTGAATAACTTCAGAATGGAACTTGCCACGATCTGAAACACCCATCAGTGTGAGGCTTTTTCAAGTAACAGCTAAGCCATGATTACTAAATTTTACAACTATCCAGTCAGTGTACTGAGAGAAAAAAAAAGGAAGAATGGAAGAAAATCTTCAAAGTTGATATGTGTATTGATATCAGATTTGGAGGTTTGATTTTTGAGCACTGTCGGAGCCAGGAAGAGAGGCTCAGGACATGACAAGGAGAGCTTCAGCAGCCTTAAACACGGCTCTTTTCCAAAGTGACTTCCCTTTACCCATCCACCCCCCGCCCAAAAAAATCAAAATGTACTTCATGAAACTATTGTATATGAAGCACTTATTAGCCGTAATTAAATGGACAATATGAATTTACTACGTCTTTAGGACTCTGGCTTGTTCTGGTTTAGAGCAAGATGATTAATGCAAATACATATTACTTGAGATAACCATTTAGCAGCTAATTTAGCCAAATTTATTACAGCAGTTAGAGGTTTTTCATTTTAGCAGACGGAGACAAGGACATGCCAAAAGTGGGCGACGTAGACGAGTGCACACTGCCCTCTAGTGGCCAGCCCGCCAGTGAGCTTCGGGGGGCGCCGAGTTGCTGCGATCCGTATCCAAGTAATAACAGCGGGTTTTGCACATTTCCGGCATCTTTTTAAACCATTCCCATCCGTAGCACTTTATTTCAGGGGATGATTTACTGCACTTTCCCCCTTTTACTAGCTCAGGAGTACCCAGATACAAATCAAATCAACTCCAGCTTGGCAAGATTTTGGTTAAAGTATCATTTTTAACATCTGCATTTTAAAACTCTCTTTCAGGGGGTATTTAATGGCACCGTTTCACATTACTGATTGTTTTTACTTGTTCCTTCATCTTGGGCCATATTTCAGAGTCTGTGTGGAGCTGTCACTCTGTCTGGCTCTAGCCAAGTCAATTCTGTGACTCCCTTAGGCCAGTGTTTCTCTCTGACTCAACTGTGGAATTTATTTTGTTCCAGCATTCAGCAAAGTCTCACCAGAATCTCCCCCGCCTGACCAATGTAAATTTAGTTCATCCAAGGACTATAAATTCTGTTAGACAAGATCAAAAGGAACATATGTATAGGGACGCTGGTTGATATTGCTCACACTGAGGAGAAATGATCCAAGACAGAGGGGTAAAGCATCTTTGGAACCATTCAAATATCCAGAATCTCAAAGAGGTCTACCTCAAAGCTATGAATAAATCACATACAAATTTGCCTTTCTTCCCATCTGATGTCAAACCCATTGACAATGTCCACACCGCATTAGGTGTTCTGTGAGCCAAAAAAGATTTGCAGTCCTTTCATTCTTCCTTTCACACCATGGCTGCCCAAAAGGAAATAAAGTCTTGCTACAGATGCCAATAACCCGGGCTCTAGGGGTGCTGCTCCGCTGTATCGTTGATTTCACTTGTCCTACTAACGGCATTCTTAAGCACACAGAGGGCCACCGCCGGCTTGGTGCAGGACCTCCTATTTCTAGGCTTGAGGTTTTGCAGAGATGAAAACCATGTGACCCCAGCCCTCATACAATGCCTTCTGTTTTGTTTCTCCCCCAGTGCTGAACAAGGGGCAGTGTGTGACGAAGTACTATCGTTGGATGCAGAAGAATGGAGGATATATTTGGATACAGTCTAGTGCCACGATAGCCATTAATGCCAAGAATGCAAATGAGAAGAATATCATCTGGGTGAATTATCTTCTTAGGTATATTTTCTGCTTCTTTTGTATTCCAGCCTCAGTTACAGCATAAGCAGCCCCATGGTTAATAGCTGACATGTTGTGAGTATTATCTTTTGGCAGTACCTGGTGTGGAATTATATGGAAATTCTGCTGTTCTTTCCGCAAGATTCGAAGAAATGCAAGAAGATCAAAGTGTGTTGGAAGGAACTTGTGGGGAAGATTTGCAAATTTTCCAATAATTCTTGGTCTGCCAACATTGGGGCATCTCTGCGGAAGTTGCTTTGGTTGTCCCACAAATGCTCAGGTCAGAAAAAGAATGCAGACTTGGATTTACAACTGAAGCATTCAAAAAGCACCCCCTGATCCTCATCACACACACACTCACCCTCCCGTCTTTGTGACATTAAGTGAAAGGAGACGGGAGAAAAGTAGCAGGGTACCTTATATCCCCTCTTTTATTTTGTTCCTTATGATACCCTGAGCATATGACATCGGGTTTGATTCCCTAGGCATTAAAGTTTTGGTAAACAAAGTGAGTTGCTTAGCCAAAATCCAGACAATATCAGCATGAAAATGAGGGCAGTCTTCTTTTGCCATTGGCTCTGTGATCTCAGGCAAGTTTTACTACTCTTAAAAATGTGTCCTCAAATGTATACCCGCAACTGAGTTCCAAGCTCAACTGCTTCCTAAATTCTAGTGTGATACACTATTTCTCTCCTTCCCCATCTTCGTTCTGCCTTTGGAGTCAAACCAGCAGAAAAATAACTGATATCCACAGACTGGTGATCTGAGTTTGGGGGCAAGCTTTCTGGGAGGTTCTTCACTGATCCCTGCGTGCAGCTACCACTGTGCTTTGCCTGGCTCCCTCCTCACCATTGTCATTCCAGGCTTTGGCTTCCCTTGGCCTAAAGCTACCAAGCAGAGCCCACACGTGGTCTGAGTGAGAAAACGTCCAATAGGGCTAATGAATGGAAGTTGGTGCCCTTTGGCTGATCATTTGGACGGAAAGTACCTGATCCCCATTTTTCTTTGAGACAGCCAAGTGGAGCTGAGAAGCTAACAAACCATGGCTCATCAGCACACTGGCCCTTCCGAGTGTGTTCACATACTTTGGCGGTGACTTGAAGGCATGAATGTGCTTGCTACCAACAGCATATCAATCAGACGCTAATGATTATTGCTCTATAGAGGGCCTTAATGTGCACCACTTAAAAGAGTCTTCATTTATCTACTTTCTATTTCCTTTTTTTGACCTCTTCTGCTCTACATTAATTCTCTCTAAAGGTAAGAGTATGTGTATTTAATGTGGCTTTCTCCAAGGCCTGATTTTCATGCAACTCCCCTATGTTTGCGATATGCTCCACATGGGTTCCAACATGAAGGAATCCTTGTATATAGAGTTTCATGGAATACTGTAGTGACTCTATGTGATGCAGGTGGTTATAAAAACTCTCACGCCAAACAGAAGACAGAGTACGGTATCGTGGCTTTGACGTTATTTTGCTAGGCAAAAATGGCATCGTGCCAAGAAGACCCATTAATATTAAGCGTTAAACATTGGTAACAGCAGACACGATAGGCTAGAAAGTGTCTGTCTCCCACGTTAATGTAACATAGGGCCCTGAAGTCATCTCTCTGGTTTCTTCCTATCTGGGTCTTTCTTACTGCCTCATCAGCCTCGTGACTTCCTCCTCTGTCCTCATATGGAAGGAGAAAGAAGAGCTAAGAAGAACTCAATCTATGCAATGTTGATAGCCTAGGATCAGAGGGGACAAACTCAAGAGCTTCGTGATTCTATTCCAGCCAATTCCATATGGATAGGAGGAAAGCAGTTGGGGTATGAAAGATCAGTCTTCAGGCTCAAGAGTCTCGATCTTGGGCTTGGGAGACCTGTTTCAGGTTTAGACAGGGAGACCTAATTTTACCCACCCTGAGGTCAATGACAAAAGGCTGTAGGTGGAAGGATGAGTGATCTGTGATGCCCCTACACCCACCTATGGCATCTGGGCCACAGAAGACTCATGTAGATGAACTCGAGCAGAGGAAACTCCACCAAGACAGCCATCCATCAGCTTCACTTCTATAAGCTAGACGTCTAGCAAGAAAGTGATGTGGTCTTGGCAAAACCGCAACTACTGAAGTTTGGTTTTCTTTCCCACATCCTTGTCTCTTGGTTCTGCCCTGAGCAACTCTTCCATGCTACTTCCTCCTTCCCAGAATCCCTTGCACCTGGGCCCCAATCCAGGCTTGTACTTCCCTGCTCTGAAATTACTGTTCCTCCGGTCTTCTTCCCATTCCCTCACAGCACTTAATAGAATTATAGACTCTCAGAGTATTCAGAGACGATGTAAGTGCTAAGCCCACCTCCCAGCCATTATTCCCATCTGATTATCTGGAGAAAGCTCTGCTGCTGAAGCTAATTCACACTAAGGAGTAAATGCCTGATAATCCATTTTCGTGAATTACCCCTCCCAGGGACATTTGCAGTTTTAGAGTAGTTACTGAAACAGCGACGCTTTAATATAGGAGTTTCACTAGAGATTAGCAAATGAGTCAGTAATCATCAATTGTAAGTCTCTGCTTGACTAGCTATCATGGAAAGAGAGAAGAGGTGCTTCCCATTTTGAAGCAGGAGGATTTCCTTGTGCCTTCAGATTACAGGAGCCCACACTGCTCCTGCATCAGGCTGGGCTTGGAGTGGCATTTCCAGAAGACGGCTCAAACTGACCGAACATGCTCTCTTTTCCAGAAGAGACTTGTTTCCCAATTAAAAATAGAACAAAAACTAAGTACATTCGTGTAAGTGGGGTTAGATGCGTTCTGTTAGGGCCTCTTTCACATCAGGACTCTCCCCACTGCAATCAGATTTCTAGCTAACAAGCCACAGGTGTACACCACATGAGCCGACGAAAATGTGATTGTAATGGGTGTGTTGACAGTGCAGTAGCCACACTCCACACATCCCAAGGTGCACCTGCTCATCTGTCAGATCGTTAGCCACCAAGGGCTCTGCTCAATCCCCCACCCCCAATCGCTCTGGAGCCATCTGAACAGCTGAGAAGCCACACCAAGGGGCCAAGACAAGGGCACTGAGGCAATGGTCTCATTAGAAGCCCAAAGGAAGACAGGGCACGCCAGGAGGTAGGGGAATAAAGTGCTGAGAGTACTTCTCATCCTCCTTTCCCCCAGGTATTACTCAAGGAGGAATGTCAAGGAATGTACCGTTCCCTGGCCCCCAGTGGCACCTGATTATTTAAAAGCTTTCCGGTGGCTTTCATCTAGCGTTTGGGTATTCATTCGTTGTCACGGGGTGCACCTGTACCCTGGCACATGCACTCCAAGCTTCCATAAAAAGTCCCATGAAGAGCTGAGAAGTGATTACATGTTTAGCCTTTGAAACTTTCTAAACTCCAGAAGTTTGGGACAAGGAAGTGGGGGGAAGATGGTCCAAAGCAAACCATGCAGGACGCCTGTCCACACTCCTGACGGATGCCTCCCTCCCCTCGCAGCAATCCTGAGTACAAGGACACGCCCATGGACATCGCGCAGCTCCCCCATCTGCCGGAGAAGACTTCCGAATCCTCGGAGACATCTGACTCCGAATCAGACTCTAAAGACACCTCAGGTATCACAGGTATTACTTCTTCTCCATGTTCTGCGGTTAGGGCTCACCCTACAGACAGGGGGGTGGGCAGTGGCCAGGGGCCATCGTCAGAGGCAAAGCAACTGGTCATATTTTATAAAGAGACATATGTCACATCAAGTTATCACCAAATCTCTCCCCTCTCTCTCCACACACACGCATGTAGTTATCTGAACACTACCCCATACTGATATGTACATATATGTATATAAACACCCACAATACAACATAATGTGGTTGTGTGCAAATATATACATACTTATACATGTGGTGTATAAATATACACATGCACGAATATACGGAATGAGATGGATGTGGCCGTCGCTTCGTGTCAGCCCTCTGCTGCTCGGACAGACGGAGCCCTGCTCTAATCCAGGAAGGAGGCTGGCTCTGGCCTCTTTACTGGAGGCAGGCACTGGGGCTATAGCTCCAGGGAAGCCTGTGGCTTTGAGCCCAAATATTCACAGTCTCACCAAACTGGGACTGAGCCTCTAAAGTGAGGTGATACTTCATGGCCTCAGCAAATGCCTCCTTCAGGATGTGGACTGTTACTTAATTGCTGAATCTACGCAGAACAAATCCACACTTTCCTGTTTCTAGTTATGTGAGGAAGTAGATCTCATGAATAGTTCTCTGGGGTACAGGGAAGTTAATATTAAAAAGTTACTTTCCCTGCAATCCCCAAGCCCCTTCCACAAAAACACGTAGGGCCAGGGAGCACAGAACTCATAGGGTTTTACAGCTGTAAAAAGTCTTAACCCTCTTCTAATGCTATGCTCTTCTGCTGTATAAGGGAAAACAAAGGCCATGGTAGCTATGTGGTTTGCCGAAGGTTCTAGTCCAGGCTTGCCAGTCAGGCTTCCTCTCTTAGTCTTCCGAAGCTGTGTTACTGAGACAACCTGTTATCCCCAAGCCATGACAGGGGGCTTGGTTTCCCCCACCACCACCTCTACCATGAGGGCACCTGCTCTCTGGCATTGTAACCCCGTATCCCTTGACTCTAGACCCAGCTTGAGGGAGGCGGAGGAGGGGAGGAGTACTCAGAGCGGACCTTTGGTTATCTCCCCATCCCCTAAGCTGCATTAATTTGAAAGGTCTTTTGCTAAGACACAAGTTCCAGAATAGATCGTCTCTGCTTCCTTTTTTATATAGTACATAGCTGTGAACAAAGCAGACAAAAAAATGTCCAGCCTCGTGGAATTTATATGCTAGTAAGGGTAAGAGAGACAGAAGTAAATAAAAGTAAATAATTAAGACATGCTGTGAATCGGATGATGGTAAGTGCTATGGAGAAAGATAACGAGGAAAAAGAGGAAGTGCGGTTCTCAGTAATGAACGAGTGTGCACCAGTGGAAGGTGCAGACTTTTCAGAAAGTCACCTTGCTTGCCTCCTCTTCCTGTGCCACCGGCACGTTACCGCAGGTGACTTAACCTGACTCCCTGAGTATCTTTGCAGGACTTCTCAAACGTTAGCAGGCCAAAGAATCACCTGGGGATCTTGTTCAAATGCAGAATCGGGTTCTGTAGGTCTGGGTGGAGCCTGGGATGCTGCATGTGTGATGGGCGTCCCGGTAATGCCCGTGCTGCTGCCCAGGGCAGGGCTTTGAGGAACCGTGGCCGTCTAGGCCCTCCGCAGAGAGGAAGCCCAGGCGTTCGGTCCTCAGCCGCGGGGCAGAACGCCCCCTCTGCTGCCCCCAATCCCTTCAGACGAGAGGCCGGCCCCGCCCTGCTAACGTGGTGTCTCCTCTCTCCTCCCCGCCCCACCCCCGCCGCCCCCCCCCCCCGGCCGCGGTCCCCACGCAGAGGACAACGAGAACTCCAAGTCCGACGAGAAGGGGAACCAGTCGGAGAACAGCGAGGACCCGGAGCCCGACCGAAAGAAGTCGGGCAACGCGTGCGACAACGACATGCACTGCAACGACGACGGCCACAGCTCCAGCAACCCGGACAGCCGCGACAGCGACGACAGCTTCGAGCACTCGGACTTCGAGAACCCCAAGGCGGGCGAGGACGGCTTCGGCGCGCTGGGGCCCATGCAGATCAAGGTGGAGCGCTACGTGGAGAGCGAGTCGGACCTGCGGCTGCAGAACTGCGAGTCGCTGACGTCGGACAGCGCCAAGGACTCGGACAGCGCGGGCGAGGCGGGCGCGCAGGCCTCCAGCAAGCACCAGAAGCGCAAGAAGCGGCGGAAACGGCAGAAGGGCGGCAGCGCCAGCCGCCGGCGCCTGTCCAGCGCGTCGAGCCCGGGGGGCCTGGACGCGGGCCTGGTGGAGCCCCCGCGGCTGCTGTCGTCCCCCAACAGTGCCTCGGTGCTCAAGATCAAGACGGAGATCTCGGAACCCATCAACTTCGACAACGACAGCAGCATCTGGAACTACCCGCCCAACCGCGAGATCTCCAGGAACGAGTCCCCCTACAGCATGACCAAGCCCCCCAGCTCCGAGCACTTCCCGTCCCCGCAGGGCGGCGGCGGGGGCGCGGGGCTGCACGTGGCCATCCCCGACTCGGTCCTCACCCCGCCCGGCGCCGACGGCGCGGCCGCCCGCAAGACTCAGTTCGGCGCGTCGGCCGCCGCGGCCCTGGCGCCCGTCGCCTCCGACCCGCTGTCGCCCCCGCTGTCCGCGTCCCCGCGGGACAAGCACCCCGGGGGGGGCGGCGGCGGCCCCAGCGCGTCCAACTCCTTGCTGTACACTGGGGACCTGGAGGCGCTGCAGAGGTTGCAGGCGGGCAACGTCGTGCTGCCGCTGGTGCACAGGGTGACCGGGACCCTGGCGGCCACCAGCACGGCCGCGCAGAGGGTCTACACCACGGGCACCATCCGCTACGCGCCCGCCGAGGTGACCCTGGCCATGCAGGGCAACCTGCTGCCCAACGCGCACGCTGTTAACTTCGTGGACGTTAACAGCCCGGGCTTCGGCCTCGACCCCAAGACGCCCATGGAGATGCTGTACCACCACGTGCACCGGCTCAACATGTCGGGACCCTTCGGCGGCGCCGTGAGCGCGGCCAGCCTGACGCAGATGCCCGCCGGCAACGTGTTCACCACGGCCGAGGGACTCTTCTCCACGCTGCCCTTCCCCGTCTACAGCAACGGCATCCACGCGACACAGACTCTGGAGCGCAAGGACGACTGAGGCGCGGCCGGAGCCCGTCGGCGTCTTCGCGGAGACCTTTAATGCTAGCACTTTGAATCCGGGCAGGTCAGCGTCTTCTCTCGACCCGGCGGCCCCCGCCCCACCGCCCCCACCCCCTCTTTCTTTCTCGCCTGACTTCTTCTTTCGTGTAAAGATATGTTTATTTTTTGCCTTCAGAGGGTCCGAGGACCAGTTGCCTGCCGTTCTGTCTTCTTCCGAGATGTGTGTTGGGTTGTTTTGGCTTTTCCTTCGCATCTTTGTTGAGATAGATGTCTTTTGTGTGTCTATGCCTCTGCCATAGAATACTCAGTCTTGTGGTCGAGAGATTTCTCGAGTGACAACCATTGGGGTTTGATCTTCCTAAAGATCTTGATGTGATCAAGATGGAGAGAGACAAGCATAAACAACGTGCCCTGTTTGACTAAGTCAACTGAGATGGGGTGGGTTTTTTTGTTTGTTTGTTTCTGTTCCTAATTCCTTTAAAAATAGGGGAATAGTATTTTAGAATTTTATGCAGAATTTAATTCTCTTTTTATGGTTAAGATTTTAAGATTTTCTTACTTGCACATAAAAATAATTTGGGTTCTTAAACTTAATTTCTGGCCTGTGACTAGAATGTTTTAAAAAAAAAGTTGGACTAAATGTTAATTACTGAAACATTAACTTAATTTCTAAAACCATGGTGCTATCATTTATTAATCTGTAATGTCTTCATACAAAATGCAGCTCCTGGGCTTGGTTTTGTCGGGGGGGAGTGTTCTGGCCTGGTCTGGAGTCGGTTGCTGCAGTCTCCTTGGTTAGTTAAGACAAAGCCCTCATTAACGTTTGCTGCAGGACTTAAAATTTTTTACCTCCCAACTAACAAACATAGCCTCACGTTAAATTTAATGGGTCAGGAAAGTCCTTTTTAAAGGGGCATCTGGAAAACTCTGTCAAACTGATTTGAGGAGCAGTATAGGTACATACTGCCTTTCGTTGAGCTTTATTTTATTTTTTTTCCTTACTCAGTCTAACTGAGGCTAATTTTGCAACTTCAATAACACTTCGGAGTAAAAGAAGGAAAAATATTTAACATGTTTTTGATTTTTTTTTTTTCTTTTTCATTTCTTGCTTAAAAGAAAAGGAAGGTTGCATTTTGGGGGACTGATTTGATGTGATGGAATTTACTTCCCTTTGGTTCTTCTTTCTGGGTTGAAACCAGTAAGTTTTAAAACTAAAGAATGGGTTAATAAGCTTCAGACAGATAACTGCAACTGAAAACTGCACATTAAGTAAAAAAAAGAAAAAAAAAAAGAAAAAGAAAAAGAAAAAAATATCCTATTTTGTCTTTGTTGCCAGAAATCAGTGTGGTGTCAAACACTCCAAATGACTGTCAAGTATAAATTCTTCTTCCACTTCATTTTTGGCAGCTGTTTGTTAAGGCATCGAATAACAGTTGTAAGAACTGTAATGTGTACAATGTGTACGTGTCCTTGGCTGTCAGTCCCATTGCAGTTTCAATGTGTGTTTCTATATGCAGTATATACTAAGCTAATGTAGTTGTTTTGTCCTTTGTCTTCTCTGTGCTCTATCTCTAGTCTGGAGTGGTACAGTCCCATTCCTGCAGTCCTAGTGAATCAGTGATCTTGGGGGTTAGTGGTTTTTGTGTGGTGGCCTTCCTCCGTAATGTCACCCTATGCTGCTTCTACTGTCTGTGAATCTTCCGTTTTTACCTTTTAAAATTCCTCTTGTTGCTTTGCTGGTGTATAGTCTCCCTACCTTTTCTGTCTTTTCCTCCCTTTCCTGTCTCCCCCCCTTCCCTTCTCTTCATCCTTTCCCCCATCTCCAAACTCTCTTTCATTCTCAGAGATTTAAAAAAAAGAAAAAATAAAAAAAAAAAAAAAGACTCTTAACTAGCTCAAGGTTAATGGAGCCATTTTCCCACAACCGAATTCTGGGTATGACTCTCTCTTCTGGAGTGCAACACAAAGCACTGAAGAATAATGCTCAGATATATTAAATAAATTGATGCCATATAGCCTCAGTTGTTAACATTCCCAGAGTCCCTTGTGCTCTACCTATAAGCAGTGGGTGCTTTTCTTTGGTTTCCTTTCAGGTTGGCTGATGGAGCAATATATAAAGCAATTACCAGTGAGACAGAAAATTATTTCAAAGGTCAACCACCATTTTTAAGAAACAAAATGGGAGGGGGGAACGGAATATAGAATTGTCATATAATATTTGTTTATTCGTGCAATGCTAATATAGTAACTTGGCTGTCCTTTGAATATCACTGTGTTGAGTGGATTCCTCAAGGACCTTTGATTCCATGAGTTGGGCCCAGACCGTGGTGGAATAATAACAAATAGATGCTAAATGCCACAGATTTTAATAGTGAGCTTACTTGAAGGATTTAAATAGGTTTAGAAGGTGAAGAAGGTCGATCAAGAAATTTAAAGATTAATTTTGGAAGCTCTGCTCTAGCTATCGAACAATCAAAGGAATGCACCTATCAGCTACAAAGAACAGCTAGACAGCTGTTTTTTTTTTCTTTTATAAATGTTTCTGTGTTGTGTCAAAATGATTTCTGGTGATTTAAACTAACAGATAATCACAGCTGCTGTCTAAATCCATAGTGTTTAAAATTACAAAATGAAAAAAAAAAAACACTTCATTACCTGTGAAGACTGTGTCTGTGTTTTTAACTATTTCTTGTACAAATATATGAAAACTTTTATGAGGAGACTGGTGCCAAGTAGCTGAATAATGGGGAAAGGGATATTCTGTTCGTAAAAATCTTAGCAGTGTTACCAACTCTACGATATATATATAAAAAATAATTAAAACGTTACAAAGCGACAGCTATGGTACATTTGTTTTGTGTGAAGCTAACCGGACCTAACTTCCTGAGTGCCTGGCTTATTTTGAAACATTTTTTTTCATTGACCATTGATAATGCTGCAAATCAGAAATGTACATACTTCATTTACAACAGGGTTCTTTTGATACTTTTGTAGATTCTCATACATGTCACATACATGGTTGTCTTTATGTAACTTAATTTTTTCATCCGCAGGTGCCATTTTCATAATAAACTTCTCTTGGATTTGTTACTATCTGGCATCATTTCTTTTACATGTAACCATCCTAACTAATGAATGCTGGTAGTATTTGTTTAAGCAGGTACCTTGGTCATTATTCTTTATTTTTAAAAAGTTTAAAAATACATTCATATTTTTGCTAGTTTTGGAAAAAAATATATACATCTTGTGAACTGATGAGGCTGACAAGGCCCAGATTAAGATGCTAATCCAAATACTACACCAAACTTGCAATCATCCTAAATTTTCAGCTACCCCAACTCATTGTCATACTGAGCATTATTATGCACATTATCAAAGCTGAACAATGGGCCTGCAACATTAACCACTATGGGAAGTGTGCATTTTTTCTTGATTAATGCACAGTGAGTGATGACAGTTTTCATACATTAATCATTTAAAATGCACTCAGTATTTCCATGTATTACAGTCTTTAATGTATAATCAACCGTTCCATCGCTTATATCTTCTCTTTATACTAAATAATGTATTTTCTTTCTCCAGACAAGCTAAGTCATGGTTGTGCTGTATTATGGTTAGGTTAGCATGTGGCCTGTCACATTTTAAAGGGAGTCATCTGGTAACTCTTTAGGAAAAGTGTCAAGTGTTATCAAAAAGTCAAGGATAAGGTGGGTCAATAGTGAAGTCTGTGGTCTCCAAAAATGAAGAGATATGAATGGGCTGAGCCGGGGGGTGGGGGGGTGCGGGGGGGTGGGACAAACACTTTTGTCCAAAAGCCACCAACAATAATAAATATCATCTCCCTAGTCTTCAGGGACATTTGCCAACTTGTGAGTAGTTTTGATTAATGGAAGGGTGCAGATATGGAAATGTGATTAGGGTCGTGGAGCTCTCGATGTCTCTGCTATGCTTTGAAATAAGTACCTAAAAATAGGGAAAAGAGAGAGGGTGATCAAGAACACAGAATTGGGTTTGCCCAACTACTTTTCTAAAATTTATTTTCCTTTTGCTCTTGAGAGTCAGACGGATATATAATAGCAAGACTGAGAAGTCAAAAGTTGATGAAACTGGAAACTCTATCCTGAGTAGATGACAATAATGCTGAGAGATGAAGCCAGCTTATTCCAGGCACTGTCTGGTAGAAGTCTATGAAACTGGCTGTTGGTGGTGGCTTTCAGAGCTTTGTACAGGGCAGGGTCCTGCCAAGGCAGAGGGGCAACTGTATGAGAATGGGATTGGATGGCACTGATGGTCAGCCACAATACTTTACTTCTGGGCATTCCGTCAGCCCTGTGATCCAGAGATGGTAGCAATGAGGATTGAAGTGGGGCAACCAGACATGGTGATGTTCTCACAAGCCGGGCACAGTGGTTCACGCCTGTAATCCCAGCACTTTGAGAGTCCAAGGCAGGAGGATCACTCAAGCCCAGGAGTTCAAGACCATCCTGGGCAACATGGCAAGACCTTGTCTCTACCCAAAAAAAATTTTAAATAGCCAGGTGCAGTGACATGTGCTTGTAGTCCCAGCTCCTTGGGAGGCTGAGGTGAAAGGATCACATGAGCCCAGGAAGTCAAGGTTGCAGTGAGCTGTGATTGTAACAATGCCCTTCTGCCTGGGTAACAGAGTGAGACCCCCAACTCAAGAAGAAGAAAAAAAGAGAAAATTTCATACAGTATTTGGAGCTTCTGCAGTAGAACTAGTGGAATAGTGGAAATCTTGGATGCTTACCCAAGCTCAAGCCATTATTAACATCAACAAGTTCCCTGTCCTCTCTACGCACCCATCGATGTTAAATAGGTCACTCATGAAATAAAGAACATCTCTTGACCAGAAAGAGCAAGTGAGCTCTGTGCTCAAACCCATTGATAATCAGGAAACCCTGCCACCTCCCTAGCCCTGTTGCTGGCAACCAAGCCAGAGCCCTGAGCTTGGCAGACTACAGGACCCCTCTCCCTTGCCAGGCTGGCAGCATATCAACTTGTCAAGGCTCCAGTCTGCAGGTGATGGACGGAGCAGGGATCACCAGCCAGCTCCCTGCACCTCCTCCCTTCTTCCCCCCAGCTGATACTGATACTAGTGTATTTGGCAATGAAGAACAAGAAAATGTTTAAATAAAAGCAGCAGGTAGGACAAGGGGGAAAATAAACATTTACCTGGGCACAAAGAAGCTGGTTTTAGTCCTTGTGGACTATAATTCTTACCCATCTGCCCTTCCTCCTACACAAAGTCTATTTAAATAACATTGAGAAGGTTTAAGGCAATTTGAAATCAACGTGGCATATGTGTGACATTGAGAGTAGGAGATCATGTATCCTAGGCCCAGAACATAGTCTGTTCAAGCCAAGATTATTATCCAGTTTCAAGAAGTAGAAAGAATGAAAGATTTGGGAGAGAGGGAGGAATACCTTTGCCAACACACACAAAAAAGCAAACCTTGTTCTTGAGCATAATTCCCAAAGACAGATGACAACTAGCAGGCTTAAGAAGCTCTTTGGGACACTAAGGTAAGTGAACACACTTAACTGCCTCTGCTTTCCTGTGTCTCCTAGGAAACCATTATAAAGAAGGGGGACTTACTTGGTAAAGTCCCCACGGGCATAAATCACTGCTTATTCATCTTCATATACTTCCATAGTTCCTAGACAATGATCTACAAATAATGTTGGTTTGGCAAAGATCTGCTGAATACTGGTGAATGAAGAAGTGAAAAAACAAAATGTGACTTTGCAACAAGCAGAGATGCCACTGGAAATGTTCATGCGGTTTGACAGGATAGCTTGAGTTTGTTTCAAGAAAGGAATGTCACCAGGCACAGTGGTTTACACCTGAAACCCCAGCACTTTGGGAGGCAGAGGCGAGAGAACTGCTTGAGCCCAGGAGTTCGAGACCAGCCTAGGCAACAAAGAAAAACCTTGTCTCTATAAAAATGTCAGTAATGATGATGATAAGTAGCCGGATATGGTGGCATATGTCTGTAGTCCCAGCTACTCGGAAGGCTGAGCTAGGAGTATCACCTGAGCCCAAAAGATTGAGACTGCAGTAAACTGAGATCATGTCACTGAGGTCCAGCCAGAGTAAGACCCCAACTCAAAAAAAAAAAAAGAAACCCAGAATGTCAAAATGGATAAAGCAGCAAGTTCACTCATTCCTCCCTTCTCAGGTTGTCCATATGTCGGGCACAGAGGTGGCCATTGGCAGATGTTGGCAGTGGGTGGGCGTGTCCACAATACTAGCTACTCTTTATACAGCAATAGTTTAGGTAAAGCAGATAGAAAAAGGAGGAAGATACAATGCAACCATGTAACCAAAAACTATTTGTACCCACTAAAGTTATTGAAATAGAGAAAAAGGAGGAAGAGGAAAGACCCCAAGCTGTTGGTAAGTGACTCATGAAGCCATGACATCATATCCCATGGACAGCACAGCAAATGGATCTTAGATTCACAAAGAAGTACCACTTAGTAGTGTATCTTCTCAGAGGAGCACTGAGCTGTATAACCACAACAGTCATCCAGAGAATCTTAGCAAGGGAGAAGACGAAATCACATTTCTCGTGTAGAATTTCTTGTGTAGAAATCGCATCTTAATAATTCTAGTGCAGAGGGTCCTTCTAGCCCACTGTTGGAGAGTTATAATTTTAAGATGGTGTTATGCTGAAATCTTGCCTTCAGAGTTAAAGGGACTAAATCTAAGCCCTCTTCCATTTAAGTGGCCTTCAACGATGTGAAGATGGATGTCAGAGTTTCAATAAATCTCCAGGCTAAATGTCTCTTGTTCTTTGAATTGCTCCTCCAATGGCATTATGGCAGAATCCTTCACTCTCCTAGTCATTCTCATCTAAGTGCACCAGAATTTGTCATTGGTTTTCTATTTGTATTGGTTGTCTAGGGCTGCCTTATTACCACGAACTGAATGGCTTAAAAAAGAAATGTATTCTCTCACAGTTCTGGAGGCTAGACATCTAAAATCAAGGTGCCAGCAAGGTTGTTTCTTCTGGGAGACTCCAAGGGACTGTCTGTTCCATGCTTCTCTCCTAAATCCTGGCAGTTTCTGGCAATTCTTGACATTCTTTAGCTGGAAGATGCATGACTCTGACCTCTGCCTCCATTGACATATGGCCGTCTTCTCCCTGTGTGTCCGTGTCTTCACACGGAGTTCTCTTAAAGACCCACCCTACTGCTGTATGACCTCATCTTAACTAATTTCATTTACAACAACCCTGCCGTGAGAAGGAAGTGGAAATGAGGTCACACGCTGAGGTGCTGGGAGTTAGGACTTCAACTATTAGAGGGACCCCATTCCATTCATAACAACCCCTATTAAAATGGGGCACCTTGGACCAGTCACATAGCCCCAGACATGATCTGCTGCCTGTGTAGCATAGAAATCCCATCCCATCTCTTCCTCAGGACTCTGAACTTCTAACTATAACTGCCTGCAATCGCAGTCACTTCTTAGCAGCCAGATCAAATTATCGTCTCATCTTAAGTCTCCAGCCAGAACACTTCAGCCTTTGCACAAACTTTTGTGGTGGTAGGCCTCCCACCTTCTTCTAGGTGCATAGCCCTCGCAAAATGCTGGCATGTGCTTGAATGGAAAGCAACTTAAGGAAAGCAGTTCACTAGGCATGGAAAGTGAGCAAGAGCCCAGAGCCTCTGAAACCACATTTCTCATCATCATTGTACTTTACACACCCCCTGAGACTACTACACACAACTCGCTGGAAAGGAGAGACCTTACTCCAATATTTGTGGAACCCTGGGGTACAGGCACATCCATAATGAACATTACAAGGACTACTCTCTTGTAAGTAAATAGAGGCAGAGAAAAACCAACCACAAGGAGGAAATGGAAAGAATGAGAGATATGGATTACCATATCTGCCACTTAATGGGAACAGAAATGGTCGGAGAGTGGGTGGGGAGAGATGCCAGGACTCTCGATGTGGATGTGTAAAAGCCACTCAAAATTCAAGTAAGAATTAGGAGATGAAACTCATCCTTCTTCTGAAAATGAGGAGGCCTATCCTAATCCCCTTTCATGGACCAAAATCGAAGAGACTAGCCAAATACATTCACTGAGTGTATGTTCTACCTGGAATTAAAACTCCCAAGTTGGGAGTGGTGGCACGTGCCTTGTAGTCCCAACCACTCAGGAGGCGGAGGCTAAGATGAGCCCAGGAGGTTGAAGCTGTTGTGAGCTGTGTTCGTACCACTGCACTCCAGCCTGGGCAACAGAATGAGACCCCAACAAGAACAACAACTACACACAACTTGCCCTAAATTTCCAATGTTGTCTCGTGCTTTTCTGGAGACAAAGCACACATACTTTTATTCTTCTGTTCGCCTCTCCCTATATGGGAGCTGTGGGATACACCAAAAGGAATGGCCCAAGAATGTGCATATGTTGAAAGATTCTTTCTGGCAAAATGCAATTAATTTCAGTTTTTAAAAATAATATGTGTAAAATATTAAAACTACTTTAAGAAAGAAAGACAGAGCAGAGGATAAGGAGGTGGCGATTCCTTGCACTGAAGGAGTTCTCAGATTTATAGCGGAAGTGTCAGAAACAGGATGTAATATCCCTGTGACCCCCCCACCTCCCCCAAGCAAAACCATTATACCCTTGATGAATTATTGACTTTAGAGTTTTATCTGTGCCATGAATAATCACAAACTTGGGAGTCTCAGGGCACAGTTCATAAACAAATAATTATATCACAATGATAATTTTTCAGGAATTGCAACATCAATCATGGCCATGTTATTATCAAGTACATTTTCTGGTTGCCCCTATTCATCACACCCTCCTCTCTCTCCACCCTTCTGCACCACACAAGCAAAACTCATCACCAGATTGCCTCTTATTTACACATCACTCAAAGCAGGATAGAGCCAGCACGCACAAAATGGGCCAACCCAGCGTTTATGAGAGATGAGTTTTCATTAAGAAAGTTCAAATTAAACGCATTGAGAAAGATGGAGGGGGAGAGAGAATTAATTATTCCAGACTCCCCCAAAGAAGCCATCTTTGAAAAGATCTCATTTAGAAGATAAAAACAGACGGAAGTTTTATTCCATTTCAGGCGGTGCTAATAAAGAAAAAGGAGTTAGTCTCAGAAAGCCAAGGAAATAATGGCAACACAGTAATGTGCCACTATTTCTTTTTACAGTGTTCACATACACACATAAAGCTTGAGCCCTGTTCTGCAGCTTCGGTCTGGAAGTGGGAGAGGTGAGGGGAGGGGGCACAGAACTTGGAAAGGTGTAAACATCTCATCCAAGTCTAGTTCCATATGCATAAGGGCTGCCCGGGGTGCTTGGGTCTGAGATACACCACTCTGCTCTCACTGTAACAAAAGGTTGATATTTCCAAACAAAAAAACAGCACAAAAGCAGCATTCTCAGTCAAGCTACTTTACTGAGGGGGTTTAACATTACTTGAGGTCATAGGGCTACTTCCTGGATAACATGGTCATCTCACATTTCAAAAGAAAAATAAATGACTAGCAAGGCAACATAGAGAAAACACCCTGTCTTAAGATAAAAGATTGTACAATGGGGTTGAATCCTAATGCAGTGGGGCTTACCATGAATTCCTTGTGCAAGAGCGCTTTCCCATTGGTCTCTGTTTCCTCACTGGCAAGCTATGTAAAGGGACTTCAAATGACCAATACGGAGAATATTTAGTTAGACTCCTCAAAAGGCAGTATCAACCCCAAGCATCTGAGAATCCAGACCCCTGGTAACACCTTAGGACCCTTGAGGACAACCCTTGAATAGGTGTGGCTTGAGCTTAGATCAAATTCTCTCCTCCTTGGCATCAAATATGTGTAGGCAAAGGTAGGTCTGGTGCTCAGGTAGGTCACCATGGGCACCACAGATAGGGGAGACACACTACACTGTCATAGGGGAGCTGGACCCAGCCTGATCAGCCCCAGAACACCACCATCTCAGCAACCAGCAAGGCAGCTCAGGGTTTCAAATACACTGTACTACTTCATCCAGAACACCATCATCCCTTCTCTATTGCTCTTATTTTAAAATCTTTGAGTTTCCTGAATGTGCCTGGACTACTGTAAACCATCTTGCCCAAAGACAAACTTAACATATAAACTCAATTTTAAAAAGGGGGGAAATGGGGAAGAAAGACAGACACACACAACTAGTCCATGGCCTAATAAAACTTCTAGATATCCTCTTCAAAGCATCTCCCCTCCCCCATACAGAACTGTCTTCCAAAGCAGGCCCAATCTCTCCTCCTCCCTCCTTCCCACACACACAGAAGCTTCCCCTCCAGTGGGCATCGTTCCCCCACCCTCCGGCCCAGCTCCCCTGCCCCCCTTTGGCCTTGCACCCTAAGAGTTCCTCTGGGGTCTGTTTCACTTTTTCTCCTGTGAGGCAACTTGCCTCTGTTGACTACCCCCATCTTCCTCTACCCCCACCGCCCCTCTCAGCGTGATGAGACCCTCAACTGACCAATAAACCAAGGTCCTTTCAGGAAGTCTACGTTTTAGAAAGCTGGGGAGGGTGTGACTGTAAGTTCTTCAAACGTCAACTTTGGGACCACGTTAAGTGATCCAAAACTGCATATAACGAACAAGTTACCCTTCTCTCCAATCCCGTATCCTCTGGTAGAACTGCTAAGAGCTCTGAGCTAGACTTGCTGGTTGCCTTCCTGTTCCCTCCCTGGTAGGAGACTCTCCTCTGGTATAGGGAAGCTGGGCAGTTAGGTCAAAAGGGAAAGAAAGAAAGATCACATAAGCTATAGTTAACCCAATCCAGGGATCGTGATAGCCATCTACACTGGCCAGAGTTCGCCCGGATTCATCCAAGAGTCCTCAGTTCCCACATGCCTGGAGTCCACAAACCTTAATAACAGACACCTCTGCAATGGTATCACGTGGAATAATAAAAGATTTATAATCATTTGAAAGACATTTTTCCAAATACAGATGTAGCTGCTATTTCCTTCATAGCATTTTCTGGGATGCGGACACTAGCAATTCTTTTTCATTTTGAATAAATTAAAAGGAAGCTCAGATTTATTTCTCTAGCATTTCCACCTGACTTCCCTCCATGCTGCTCTTGATATTTACATAGCAGTGCCCAAGTTAGAGACATTTTTCAGACATTGATTAATCTATAATTCTTTGAAGTAGGGAAACATTATTATCTCCACTTTACAGATGTGGAAACTAAGACACCGAGGTTAATGACTTGCCCAGAGGTCAAACACCCAGTCAATCGCAAACGTGGGTTCTAAACAGAAGCTTCCCTTTCTGCTCTTAGCTTAATTCAAGTTTGTTCTTAGCTCCTCTGCCCTATTCACATCACAGCTGCCTCCCTGTCTGGCCACCTCTTAAATGTTGCCTTAAGGCCCTTAATGTGCTTCTTGAAAGACCAACGCTTTCCTTGCCGACTGTCGGCAGCTGCCCCCTTCCTATTCATGCCTTTGCTTGTAAATATTTTGTCATGGTTTTGCATCATTAGATAGTACTATTATTTTCTTGACTTTTAATAACAAATATGAGCCCCATTGTTCTGTCTAAATCTGGAATCTAGAATTTTGCTTAATTTCTGGCCACAGCCTACAATTTAGTGAGGATCTCTACCCAGCCCAGGCCAAGAATATAAAGATGGGTAAAGTATTACCCTCTGCCCTCTAGTTGTTCACAGAGTAGATAGGAAGACAAATGCAAAAGTTAATCATTACAACAGTATGACAAGTGACATGACAGATATATCTGCCTAGTGTAAGTGGTGCCCTGAGTGATGGCAAAGAATTCAGGCCATGGAGGGAGATGGTACTTAAAGTGGGACTTGAAAGATAAGAAGGAATTAATCATGGATGCTAGAGAAAGAATGACTCCTAGAAGGTATAAGCAACATCTCAGAGGCAGGAGAGAGCTTGCAAATAATTCAGTGTGCTGGAATGATGGCTTCACCTGGGGGATATATGCAGAGGTCAGCTGACAAGTTCATGAAACCCAGCCCAAGGTTTTCTAGCTAAGCCCTGTCCCCTGGTGCAGGGCTGCAGCTTCTGATAGAAGGAGTACCTTGATTTCACATAAAGGTGTGCTCCACTCACCAAGACCCCCTTCCACATTGGCTGGGCTGCATAAGCCAGAGGGGGAATCCTTTTCTTGTTCATACAAAGGAGCAATGTAGGCAAATAGCAACCCTATGAGAGACCTACCTTGAATGTTATGCTGAGGAGTTTGAATGATATCCTTTAGGCAATGGGAAGATCCAAGGATTTTAATCAGAGAAATAATGCAATCGAGTTTTTTATATTGGAAAGATCACTCTGATGGCAGTTGAAAGATGACCCAGATTAAATAAGACAGCTAGGAGTGATATCCCACATGGCAAAGGATGAGAGCTTGAGCAGGAGGAGTGGTGGGTGGAAGGAAAGACAGGCAGAGTCTACAGGAGCGAAGGAAGATTTACGGGAATGAGTAGGAGTTGAAGGGCTGCATTTTAGATGTGGTGAGTTGTAAGCGCTTGTGGGAAATCCAGGAAGTGTCCAGTGCGAAGTTGAAAAAAATAGTTCTAGATCTTTGGAGAGAAGTCTGTTTTAAAAATAGTATCAGAAACATCAGCTCTTAGACAATAGGAGAAGCCATGGGTGTCAGTGACATTACACAGGAGGGAGGGTACAAAATGGGAAAAGGACCAAGAATGGAGTGCGAGGGCATGTCAAAGGAGTGATCAGGAACTAAAAAGGAAGAGGCCAGAAAGATAAAGGGGAGTGATGTCACAGAAATCAGTTAAGGAAAAGGTTTCAAAAAGGCCAGGTAAACACTGAAGTGTCAAATGGACGCAGTAAACGAAGATAGCATGTGATGGCTACCCTTTCCAGAAATTTGGCAGTGAGGGAAATGAAAAGACTCAGAAGCAACTTCTTTTTGGCGCTGATTGGCATGATCTTTCTTTGAAAAATGATAGTCCCTTCATCACTCATATTAAATGGGTGCTGAACAAGAGAGCTTGAGGCAAAATCTTGCCCTTGTGAAATCTATCTCATCACCTTCTCCCTATGTGCATCACATCAATTTGCCCCTCAGCTAGTCCCCAAATCCAGCATGGCGGTCATAAGAAGATACTAAAGATGCTGTGCATGTATCAAGGACTTTCTGGACTCTCAATTTATTTCTCCCCAGGGAAATTAATTGATTTTGGAATGGGCTCTCTGATAATCCGCAATGTCTCTTGTGTGATAGTCTATGTTTTTTGAAAATAAACTCCTTCCAAAAAGAAAAAGTAATATGGTGTATGATTGAGGCTTTATACCATGGATAAAGTTTGGTTCTAAACTTTCATGTGGAATCACTGACCCCAGTTAAGCCAGTCTAGCCAATGCCATTGTAACGATTGTTGGTTGACTACTCAATATCCATTCTTCTTTTTCTCCTTGGTAACAGAACCCAAAACTTTAGCTAGGTGCAGCACTGCCCAGAATAAAATATTTTATTTTCTAGTCTCCCTTGCAGCTAGATATAGCCATATGGCAAAGTTCTAGCTCATGAGATCTTAACATAGGATGGGAACTTCCAAGAAAGCTGATACAGTGGAAATAACGTCTTTTGTTTCTGCCTTTCTTCCTTACACTAGTTTACAACTCAGACATAATGGCTGGAGTTCCAGCAGCCATATTGGATCATAAAGTGAACTAGGAAAGAAAGCTAGGATAGGGGAGCAGAACTTAGTTGTTTCAGGACCACACCATACCAGCCATGGACTCCCAACTTCTGAACCCCTTTGATATAAAACTGAACAAACTATTTTGAGTAAGGAGTCATGTCATTTGCGTAAGGAGGACTTATTTTGCTACCAAATTTAATTCTTAACTGATATAACTATTATATTAGAATATATATTAGAATATAATTAGAATATATATATTAGAATATATATTCTAACGTAATATATAAAAAATATTTTATATGACTATATATATATATGTATCCCCTTTGACTGCCAGCTGTTCATCCCCTTTGACACTAAAGCACATCCCCTGGTTCTTTTCTAGAGTTTGTCTTTGGACCTGCATTTTCCTTATTCCAGCACAAGGATAAGAAAGCATGATAAATCAAAAGTGGGTAGAGCTAGAAGCTTCAACATTGCAGGAAGGATGCAATGAGGTCCTTTAAGTCTCTAGCAAAGAGTTGACAAGTGAAGATTCTAGCTAACTCCACATATCCAAAGAGAGAAAGAATCCCACAGAAACAGTGAAGTACGTCACAGTCAAAAATAGAACGAATTCTGACTGCACAGACAATACATGGACGATCTGTATCCCACTTGCGGCAAGGAGGTATCTTCTGTGAAAACACTTATCTCAAAAGCATCATCCGCACTGTTCTTAAACACCAGGCACTGTCACTGCTCAAAGAAAAGATCAAAAAGTCTCTAGAATAAACAACTCAGAGAATGAACTAGAAGATGCCTCAAGTGAATTTTTACTATCAGATCACAGGGAAATGGTTCAGACTCACACTGATACCTGGCATGGATGGAATTGGGAAACCATTTTTAATGGAAGCTGGACTAATAATGAGAACGCAAAATGATGCTACTAAGCAGCCATCAGTTACCTGGAACCTGGCACACTCCTCGCTGGGTGATTTAGATATTGCCAAATGTGAGGAACTAAAATTTCTGAGGACAACTCCAAAGACAACAAACATCAGGTCATCACAAGAAGATAATCATAGCTACTTACCATATGCCAGGTAAGAACCTGTAGCAAGAACCTTACATTCACTTTCTCATTGCATCCTCATGACCCAGTGATGGTATTATGGTTTTCTCTATCTCTCTATTATATATATATATATATATAAAATAGCCATGGATGTCAGTGACATTACACAGGAGGGAGAGAGAGAGAGAGAGAGAGAGAGAAAGAGAGAGATGTACAGATACAGATACAGATTTAGAAGCTGAGAATCAGAGAAGTTAAATGGCTTCTCCACAGTCTCATAACTAACAAGTAATGGAACCAGTACAATAACCTAGGTCCCACTGATTCTGAAGCTTAATTGGTGTTTTACTTGACCACTATGCTATGAGATTTCCTCCCACTTTCAACTTCTTGGTGTTGAAAAAAGAATCATTCTGAAAGCCATGGCACCTTTTTTTTTTTTTTTTAATATTTGTAAAATAGAAACTCTAAGCCAAAACCAAAAAAAAGTTACTGAAGTAAAACAGGATAGCTTCATAATTAAATGTTTTATTCACCAAAATTTTTTAAAATCACATTTGTGTTCCCATACAATAGTCTAAAAATTGTATAAAGCCAAACAATTCAAAACTACAAGTTCAAATCTACAATCATATTGAAAGATTTAAATATACCCCTCTTCGTTATTGGTAGAACAAGGAAAAATTTTTTAAAAGCACAAAGCTATAAATAATTGAACGTGATTAATAAACATTACCTGGTGTGCATACATAGAACTATAGTCAGTAATTCAAATGTATGCATACTTTTCAAGTTCCTGCAGAACATTTATAAAATTGACCATATACTGGATTTGGCAAGCCTGCACATTTCTAAGGATTGAAATGTTCAGGTTCAATACGTTTTCTGACCATAATGCAGTTAAGCTAGAAATCGGTAACAAAAAGGTAACTAGCAAAAAAACACCATATGTTTGGAAATTAAGAAACAAACCTAGCTGGGCTCGGTGGCTCAGCCTGTAATCCCACGCCTTGGGAGGCTGAGGTGAGTGGATTGCCTGAGCCCGCGGGTTCGAGACCCGCCTGGGCAACTTGGTGTGAGACCTCATCTCTACAATAAATCAAAAATCAGCCGGGCGTGGTAGCACGTGCCTGTAGTTCCAGCTACTTGGAAGGCTGAGGCAGAAGGATCGCCGGAGCCCAGCAGGTGGAAGCTGAGGTGGCCGGGAGCGGCCACTGCACTCAGTCGACTGAGTGAGACTCCAACTAAAAAAAAAAAAAAAAAGAAACAAACCTAAACATCAAAAAGTAACCATTATGGAAATTAGAAAAGATATGAACAATAATGAAAAGATTACATATCAAAATATGTAGGATTCCAGTGTGGCATCCTAAGGAACACTATTCAGCCATACAAAAGAATGAAATACTGTCACTCACAGCAACATGGATGACCCTGGAGGACATTATGTGAAGTGGAATAAGTTGAGCACAGAAAGACAAATACCGCATGTTCTCACTTATATGCGGGAGCTGAAAAAGTTGAGCTCATAGAAGTAGAGAGTAAAATTGTTATTAGAGGCTGGGAGAGGTAGGGGGAGAGGAGTATGGAAAAAGGTTGGGAGATGCAAATCAAAACCACACTGAGATATCACCTAACTGCAGTCAGAATGGCAATTATCAATAACTCAAAAAATAACAGTTGCTGGAGAGGGTGTGGCGAAAAGGGAACACTTCTCCACTGTTGGTGGGAGTGTAAACTAGTGCAACCTCTGTGGAAAGCAGTGTGGCGATACCTTAAAGCTCTAAATATCAACCTGCGATATGACCCCACAATCCCCCTACTGGGAATATACCCTGAAGAACTCAAATCACTCTATCAAAAAGATACCTGCACACGTATGTTTATCGTGGCATTGTTCACAATAGCAAGAACCTGGAAGCAACCATGCGGTCCATCAAAAGAGGACTGGATTAAAAAAATGTGGTACATATACACGATGGAATACTACGCAGCCATAAAAAAGAACAAAATCATGAACTTCGCAGCAACTTGGATGGAACTAGAATCTATAATACTGAGTGACCTCTCA